>CAUYQG010049532.1:0-32397 GCA_963574415.1 Tarsius wallacei | reverse complement strand
TTAATGAGGTCCCACTTGTCTATCTTCTCTCTTATGGCCTGTGGGTTTCGGGTTTTGTTCAGGAATTGGATGCCAGTTCCAATTTCCATGAGGGTATGTCCTTCGTTTTCTAAGGTTCTTATGGTTTGAGGTTTTACATTTGGGTCTCTGATCCATTTTGAGTTAATTTTTGTATATGGGGATAGATAGGGGTCCTGTTTCAATCTTCTGCATGTGGTCAGCCAGTTTTCCCAGCACCACTTACTGAATAGGTTTTCCTCTCCCCAGTGGTAGGTGGTGGTGGGAAATTACGGGGGGGGGGGGTGGGATTAATGATACTCAATATCTGTCTGGGGATGGGGAGACATCTCTTATCACCAAGGGTGTCTGAACGAAGCATATCTGTATACCTAATCCTTAACTGTACCCCACAATACGATAATAAAAAATACTGATTATATATAAAAAAAAAAGATAGTATGGAACCAAAATCTAAATGTTAAACTATGTGTCACACTTTTCAAAAAAATGTTCAAATTGTATTCTCATTCTCATATCTACTCAGTTGTTAATATCTGCATATTTGTCTTTAAAATGTTTACACTGTAATTCTTCTTTCACTTTTATCACATCCAATTTGACAATTATAATACATTAGGATTCTTGACTTTAAGTGCCTTTCATCTTTGAACATTCATACTGTTACC
Organism: Tarsius wallacei; assembly: GCA_963574415.1. NCBI lineage: Eukaryota > Metazoa > Chordata > Mammalia > Primates > Tarsiidae > Tarsius > Tarsius wallacei. The sequence continues at coordinate 31,711 of CAUYQG010049532.1, read as the reverse complement.
AACAAATCAATTTCCCTTAAACAATGCATTTTTCCTTGTCAATCATTAATCCGTTTATAGCAGAATCTGAAGGAAATCACGTCAGGTCATATTTTTCACCACTGTTCTACCAAAACCATTTTACCCTCCATTCATCATTCCCCTGACCATACATTTTTGCTAGTCCAGAGGCCCTGAGTTTATCAAGGGTAATTTTCTTTTTTTTTAATTTTAAGAGATAGGAGTCCCACTATGTTGTCCAAGCTGAGGTGCAGTGGTTCTTCACAGGTGTGATCATTATATACTACAGCCTCAAACGCTTGAGCTTAAGTGTTTCTCCTGCCTCAGCCTCCCAAGTTGCTGGGAATATAGGCATGCATCACCATGCCTGGCTTAAGGTCAATTCTTGATAAAATAAGGGTGTAGTGTACACTTGTCTTGGCCCATTTCTCTTAGAAACAATAATGAAATTTAAATGTCAATGTTATAGCTAACCTATAAATTAAACAACCACATTTATTCTATTTAATGCATAAACAAACAGCTATTTGTTTACTATTCCTTTGAAAAGGAAGTATCTACAACAATTATAAATCCAACACATCTTAAAATGCTTTTTCCCCCTATTTTTTATCATGCCCATATGTAGTATTCTGACTTTAGTGCATTACTTTTAAGTAACTAGATCTTTTATGCAGCTGTTAGACTTTTATGCAGAAGACAGTAAATGACAAGGCATGACTGGATTAGGTCCAACATATATTAGCTACTATTTGCCAGGAGGGTGTTGCCTATTATATACTCAGTAAGGCAGCATTTTCCATCAACTAGCTAAGTAAGTAGAGATCATCCACAGAAACAAGGAAACTCTCATACCAATATTATCATTCACTTATTTTAAACTAAAATATATATTCATGATAAAAATATGTGTACTCATCTAAAAGGAAAAAAACCGAGAGACAGAGAGAGGGAAGGAATGAAGGAAGAAAAGAAGGAAGAAAGGAAGAAAAATGGTGAAAAATCAGCGAAACTACTGCTTGAATGAATAGTCAGCAATAAGCAATACACAAACACACTTACATATTTATAATAGGACCATTCATACATGCTAAATTTTATTATTTCATTTAATAGTGATTAAGCATGCTTATTCCTATCATTTAAAAAGCAATAGTAGGAATCTTTTAAAATAAACATGTGAATCCATAGCTCCTGTCTAATGACTGAAAAATATGCTAAAATTTGTATATACCATGATTTATTTAACCAATGCTTTTTCATTGAACATTTGTTTTCAATCATCTCAATTATGAACAATGATGCAATTGATATCTTTTATTACACATACATCTTCACAAATTTATGTGAAAATTTCTTTTGAAAAAATGATAGAAATATTAGGGGATCATAGATTAACCATGCTATCATAACTCTTTTTATTAAATGAAATAATAAAATTTAGCATGTATGAATGGTCCTCTTTGACTTGCCATATGATATTTCTTTTGAACTCTGATCACCCGAATAATCCCTGGTCACCACTAAAGACCAATTTCTGTTTTCAGATAAGGTAATAACTTTTTCATCTATGATTTTATAGCTCTTTTACATTATCCATTATACTTTTCATAATGTTGCATTACCACTGCCTGTTTACATGTTAAGGCAGAAAGTCTAACATTAGAATTACCTATTTTTCTCTTCCTCCTGGACACAAATTATCCAATATTTTCCAGGCTCCCCTGCAGTTAGATGAGATCCTTAACTGAGCATAGAAGTAATATGTTCCAATTCTGGGCCTGGCTCATAAAAACTTTCCACGTGTGCTTTCCCGTGTACTTTCCCCTGCTGTAGCAACCTTGGCAGTCATGCAATGGAAACAGCAGTTACCACTAATAGCAGTAACCTGAAGTGTCTGCATTACCACTTGGAGGAGAGTCACCAGCTCATCAAAAATATCCATTGCATAATTTACATGAGAAAACAAAACAAGCAACAATTCTATTTTGCTAAACCATTGGAATTTGGAATCTATCTGTTATACATGCTAGTGTTATTTTTATTAATGTACTTTGTTTATTCCCCCTTTAGTCAGAGCCTCACCATGACATTCTACCTTAGTTTTGACACATTCTGGTGACTGGCACTGTCTATTTAATCAGCAAATAAATTGAAGGAAGTAGAAGAAAACTTTGAGACATTCTAGTACTACTGTCAAAAGATTGAAGAACAGAGAAATTGGAGGTTTTCAAAACGGATTTTTCTCATATCAGAGATGTATAAAATTGTCCATTGTGGTACTGAAAAAAAGTAAAACCTGTAACTCATGTTTATTTTTTATATTAAAAAATTTTCTAATTAGTATGTTATATTTGGATTGAGATCAATTATGCATATATAATAAATACATTTGCATATATTAATATGAGTTCAGAAATCCTTACTGATAGCAGTATACAATGAAAATATGTGGAGACCATGGCCTTAAGGAGTTTAATTAGCTCACAAGTGAGATCCTAAGCAGAGAGTTAAAGAAACTACTATTTAAATAAAAGGAGTACCTGACTAATTTATTCCAATGCCCAGTAGTAATTACTACAAATAATTCTCAAGAAAATCTCAACACAGACTAGGACTGCTTAAACACTGTCAACTATTATCAACAAAATTATGGACCGTTTATTCTTCCTTTCTTGTCCACAATCTCGTCTTTAAGAAGATATTGAAATAACAGTGTGGTTTAGAGGGAAGGTTATGTATCAATGCCACATGTACTACAGTGGATACCCATGGCACATCTTCATATAGTATTCTACACACAAAAAATGAGCCCTCGTTTATTAATTATGACTCTGGAATTCCTTTTTAAAAATATACATTCTAAAGAAATAAATGTGGATCTACACAAATATTTACCTGAGGATAATTAAAATAGCTTATGTATACATGTGCAAATAAATACATGTACATGTATAAAAGATAAATGAAATATCTCCCTTATATATGTATCTCTAATATATAGTACTACATAAAATGTGTTATGTTAATACAACAAAACTACGGAGTAATTAAAATTATTCTATAGAATAATGTTTAATAATGTGGAAGATGTTCATGTTATACAAAGTAAAAAAAAAGGGGGTCATAAAACAATATTATAAAATAATCCTAGTTTGTTAAAAAAATTTTAAATGAAGTTTATGAATATGTCACTAATGAAGATTAACAATAGCTCATTAAATGAAAGGACCTTTTACATCTTTCTTTTTCATTATCTATATTTTCTAAATCAGTTAAATATTATCCAATAAGGTGATTTTAGCCACACATTAACAAAAAAAATCTGGTTTCAACGAAGATGGATATAATTTGTAAAAGTACAATGACAGGTACAAAGTGAAGTCAGTAAATGTCAGGTTACAAAAAAGAAGGGATGAGAGTCTGGTGGAAAGAAAGCTTAGTGGTCATAAGATGACAAGCAGGCAGAAGAGTATGCATAAAGAAATATGGTCTGTCCCAGCAGAAATATTCCTCACAGAAAATCTAATAAAATTTACAAATAAGGAAAATATTTAGTAGTTGAGCAAGAAGAAGTAGCAAGTCTTTGGATATCTTCAGGAAAAAGCATACTCCTATCTAAGTATAAACATGTTTTCTTTTCCTTTCACAATCATCCTTACAAAACATTTTTAACGTCCATTAAGTCTGTACTTTCTTATATGCAATAAGAGGTTGTTTGGCACATGTTATAATCATAAATATTTCCTGGAAACAATTTGTCTAACTTTTAAAGTGTTCACTAAGGTAATAAAATAAAGCTGAAATACGAAATTATTACCTTCTGCATTAAGAATGAGCTTCTTCATTAAACGTATTTAAAAGGCCCTCATCTTGCAATGGCTCTAGTAATAGTCTTAGCCTTAATAAGAAATCTCCTTATCCTCTACACTTCTGCCCATCTTGCCAAAAAACAAATCTTGAAAGAATCATGAATTATTCTGGAACAAAAGCACCAATTGTGGTCGCAGTATGCTTGAAGAGCCCTTTGGAAAAGGGTATCTCAAGTGAAACATGGCCTTTTTAAGGAAGTCCTTTATATAACCCAATATTCATTATGAATTGTTTCTAAGGTAAAAATAACAAGCTTTGAGTGTCAATACATAATCACAGATATGATTCACCAAGTTTGAAAAAATATATCCACTTTGGTAAAAAAAGGAAAGAGCACTGCATTCATTGGTGTACACTTAGTTGAGAAAGTGGACATATACTTTAAAAATAATTTTTATATGTAACATTTTAGGTATTATGTAGCTGCATAAAATATTTAACAAAGCCCCAAATTTAAAATTTACTCACAGAAGAGATGAGAAAGCAAAAATATAACCTTCAAAAAATCTGCAATTAAAAATTATCTATAAGGCCAGGTCCAGTGGCTCACGCTTGTAATCCTAGCACTTTGGGAGGTTGAGGCGGGAGGATCAGTTGAGGCCAGGAGTTCAAGACCAGTATAGCTAGGCAACAAAGTGAGACACCCATCTCTAAAAAAAAAAAACCAAAAAGCCAAGCATAGTGTCTCACCCCTGTAGTCCCTGTTACTTAGCAGGCTGAGGAAGGAGAATTGCTTGAGTGCAGGAGTTCGAGGCTGCAGTGAACTACAATCATGCCACTGAACTCTAGCCTGGGTGACAGAGCAAGACCTTATCTCAAAAAAATATTTAAAAAATAAAAATTATCAATAAAAGTATACTGAACTAAGTGCAAGTAGACAAATGGATAATCTGTAATACTCTAAATTATTTTAAATTATAAAAACTAAATCTACTGCTGGACTGTGATACTGTTGATAGCAATTCAGTTGAATGATGTTCATTTGGGCATGCAGGGCTGACTGCACCATCTTCAACCTGCGCTGTGTCCTGTGTTGCTGACCTTTATGTCTACATCAGCAAGGCTCTTTTGTCCTTTAACCCCTGCTTGGTCAGGCAATGACAGGGTTTTAGGAGACAGTGGGTGAGTGACAGTGAGGTATTTATTTCCATAGTTCCCTCTCTGTGGGGTTGCTGAGGCTGGTTCTCTCAACCACGACTATAGTTTCATGGTGATTACCTTATTACTAGCTAATAAAGAAAGACAAAGTGTAAGCCTAGATAAAATAAGAATCCACACAATAAACTGCCACCTGGTAGGATTTGCCTCTTTACAAACCTACTCAAGGGTGGTCCTGAAAGTCAGTGAGTCAATGGAAATCCTTCCATCAGCCATAAATTCAGGGAGGAAATTTGACTGAACACTGTGTGAAGGCAGAGATGGCTTAAGATAAGAATTTAAACTAATGCATGAGCAGTCGCTAACAGGTTGGACAGCTGATAAAGGAATTATGAGAAACAATATTTAAAGATTGGTGGTGACAAGGAGATCTTGTGGAGGAGTATATGAATAGTCCTCTGAAATAAGCACAAAAAATTGATATCCATGTCCCATGTAATCTTCTAGAGAAAGCTTCCACTACAAATCTCAATAATCAGTTAGACAAAATTGTCTTCCCTATATTTGTCAGTCAATCTCTCTCCCTCTTTTTTCTTGTTAACCAGTGTTTGCTCAATGGGAGAGGTATCAAGGGGACAGAATAGCACAGATAAAGACTATGCATAGATTGGACAAGATGAATTTTTTACTATGTGGCCACCCAACTTGCCAACAGCAGAAAATGACACCAAGTAATTTACATAAAACCATCCCTTACTATTTGGGAGGAGATTAATTCCATTGGAACCCTTTCATCTTTATGGAATAAAATGATTTCTTAGAGGGAGAGATATGTTTTGAATTTATTTTCAATGGTCACAATTCTGTCAGTGTCACCATTTGTAGACTTACAAAATTCTTATTGGCCTTAAATTTTGACATAATCTTTCCTCAGACTAGGGGAAACAAATTATGGCAAAAGATATGTGAAAATGGACTCACCCAAATAATCTACTAGTCTTATGCCCCCAAATCTAGAATAAGTTGACATGATAGAATGACATACTCTTCAAAGACTGTTATAGTACTGATTGAGAAATAAACCCTCATGTCATGAATTGGGGGCACAGTTTTATAGGATATTACTTACCTTAAACTAATACCCAATGTATGGTGTCATTTCTCCTATAGGCAGAATGCACAAGTTCAAGAACCAAAGAAAAAAGCAAGTGACCTCTTTTAACTAATTACTTATTAAAGGATTATTTGCTTTCCATCTTTTTAAAGCTTGGGCTTTATGAATAGAAGGGTACTAGTTTCCACAGGATAAATGCTTCCACTAGAGAAAACAATCATGATTGTTAAATTGGAAACTAAATGTGTCCTCTGGCCATTATGAGCTCCTCAAATTGTTTAACTGACAGCAAAGAAAGGGACTACAATACTGGTTGAGGTGATTGATGCTATTTACCAACAGGAAATTAGATCCCTGCCATAAATAGGGGTAAGGAAAACTATTTCTGGAACCCAGAGGTTTCTCAGGAGCACTTTGCTTCTCCAATGGGCTGAATATTAGGGTAATGAGGCAATCAGTAAAGGCAGGGCCAATCAGAGGCTTACATTACAAAATCATACCCTGTTACACAGATAAAGAATACTATACAGACTAGGTGCTGCCAGAGCTTACAGGACAGATTGAATGGTTGTAGCTAAAAGAATTTGTAATTATCAACTAAGACCTCATGATCAGCTACATAAATGGAGATTATAGCAGCTATATTTTATGTTAATTAGGAATTTATTTCTCTGCTTTTTCCTAGATTACTTCAAATGAGGAGCACTAAAATTTACTAACATCTTAGAGTTTGTTTGGGAATACAACTGATATCAACTTTTGAGAGTATAGTAGTCTATGGGATTTGTATATCCCTTATAATAGAGATGCATATTTTTCATCTGAAAAGAGTAATGCTAAGATGAAAAAAGGAGTGAAAAGCTGTTAGTTTTTCATTTGTTTCCCAAGACATACTCTCCACCCTTGTCTTTCTCATGCTATGTCCCAGAAGACTGACTTTCATGGACTACATTCATGGATTTTCTTTTCTGGTTTTAGATTTGGTTTGGCCAATGAAAGGAACGAGGAGAAATTTAGATAGTAGGAAAAAAATAAAGTCGGAACATGTATTCACTTGGTGCCTCCTGTGGAGTAGCCAAAAACTGGTTTTGTCCCTAAACCAAACTAAAGGCCATAGTCCCTGTGAGGTGGCCCTTTCCATGGAGCTGTTTTCTCTCTTTTTTTTTTTTTTTTTTAGATATGAACTTGTTTATTGCAGTTCTATTTTATTTTATTTTTTTATTTTTTATTTATTTATTTTTTATTATGTTATTGTGGGGTACAGTTAGGGGTTAGGCATACAAAAATGTTTCGTTCAGGTACTCTCGATTTCTTATAATTGCTCCTTTCCCTTCCACTTATGATCCCAGAGTGGTACTGACTGACATCCTCAGATTACTAGCTTTAATGTATAGCCAACATTTGTTGCTTTCTCTAAACTCTATTGACTAATTCGTAAATAGCCATTGCATTATACACTCTCAGCTACTTCCTTGAAGTGTACCATGTCTTATCTGCTGATAAAAGACTTTAAAGAGGGATCAGTAGTGGATTCCCCACTTATAGAACAAAGTCTATAGCTAAATCACTTTAACTAGCACTTAAGCTGAAGCCATCATTTTCTCTGACTTGAAGATGTCTTAAATTCTCAATATATTTTCCTAAAGGTCTTTGACATTTTATTTCTTTGCCATATTATTCAGTCAATTAAAATGCATATGTGTATAAATTTGTAATAAATTGTTTATTTGTTGAGAATTAACGTAGGTAATACTCTAAACCAAAAATAGAAAATAAGGCAAAAAATCAAAAAGAAGTTATAATTATTTTCTTCTTTCCAATTCAATGAAGCATCTTCCACATTCTTCAAGTAAATACCCCGCGTTCAGAAAATATTATAGATAACATGATGGTAACATGTACCTCTTCACGTCTGAATACATTTTGTTGACACATTGCACTGATTGCTACATACATATTATTTCATTTGAGTACTCATCTATTGATGGTGGGCATATGGTTGACTTTCGTATTGATTACCATTAATGGTGCAATATTAAGAAGTAAAAACAATTGCTGAGTAAGATTTCTGAAGGCCAAAATATGAATAGTGTTCAAATGGCAGGTGTGCTTTGTTATCGTTACTGAGAATTACACTGTCACTTTTTTATAGAATATGGCAAGTTAAGGTACTATACGTGTGTGAGTACTCTGGTGTGGGGTGGTACCTGAGATGGTGGGGGATTCAAAAACTGAAGAAAGTAGTTTAGGGTGGCAGGGCACATATAGTGGAATCACAAAAAAACAATTTGATCGCTTCATTTTAAATATTAATCACAATGCATTCCATGAGGTAGGGTTAAAATATTGCTGGTCTCCATAATAAAAACATAGTGAGGCTATTGAAGGTCTGTGAGGCTCACATTTCAGAATGACCAGACGTAACTCTAAGAGGAAGCTCACATATTACATCAGTAAATTCAGAAATGCGAAATTACATTAATTATTCAGTTTAGCTGTCAAATAATGGACTGAGATTTCTTATTACCCACATGTTTACTGGATATTTAAATCATATATTTTCTGATGCTTTAGAAACAATTTCAGGCCATGAAAATAAATAGATGTAAATACACTGCAAGAGGCGTTGTAATGGGAAATGTAACATTTTGAGAATTACTTTTTCATGAAGAAAATTTCTGGTGGAAGAAAAAAAAAAGTTCTGTGTTCTACAAAACCTAACAGCTAACCTCAGTGATCACATATATCATCACTGCCTACCCCCTGTCGTCACCCCTTATGTCTATGTCTTGAGCATTCCAACATTTTATTGACCATCTGTATAAACCAGCTGCTAATCTTTGTATTTATTCACAATTATTATAGATCGTATTGGTCATCATTAATTTATACTGAGTTTTGAGCTTTTCATTGCCTGTGGATATTTTCTGTTAGATAATGCTAATAAAAAGAATGAGGATACTAGTAACATACTATAAAAAGGATAACTTTATTAAATAGTCAAAATAAATGAATTGAATGTGCTATCTGAATAATGCACAAATTCCAATAAAAATTCAAAAAATGTTTACATACTATCCCTGCTCTTTTATTTTTTAAAGGTTCAAATATTCTAAGAACTCAATTTAAAACACAAAAGGCCTAAATCAACATTCATTTACTGAGTGTGACAAAGAAATATACTAATTCTAAAATTTAAATGCCATTGTAAATATCACACAATGTTCAACAATTGGTAAGGTATATCTTTAAATAAACATACTCTTTCTTACAACTCATCGAGTCTATACAGAGTATTGTCAAATACATCCTGGATTTTATTACCTAAGTCATGCTTTTATAGGAAAATTTTGGTTACATCATAAGGTTGAAGGCATAATGTGGTTGCTTACTTATCTAAAAAAGATAGAGATTAAATTAGTAAATCGATATAAAATAACGAAGTACTCTAAGTTTGATGATAGGCAATAAACTTCTTTTTTTACAGCTTTCCCTTAAAAATTCGTAACATTTTTACCAGGCTGTATATAATAAATACATCATGTATATTTATATATACACATATGCATATAGGTTTGTATTTCTGAAAAACATATATAAACCCAAACTTACCACTTTTTTGGTGATAAAGTCTAAAAGATATTTATTGATATGTTTTGTTTTGTAATATTTGATGATTTCCTCTTTACCATATTGCAACTATATATGGAGGTACTTTATTTTCATTACATACACATGACTCCTTTAAATTCTGTACTGATTAGAACAAAAGTTATAGTAGTTTAAATTTATTTTTAGAGATTGTGCAATCAAACTTGATTTTCAAGGTAACAATGAACTTTTTGAGTAATGTTTTTCATGAGGTTATTTTAACAAGAAGAAAAAAGCACTTTATGATAGTTGTCTTCCAATATTTATTAATAAATTCAGATTTCTACAGGAATAAATAGTAGCAGTCACTTTAGAAAACTGCTTTAAAATTTCTTTATATTATGGGTTAATGTCATCCAACAGATAATTTCATTGCAAATTATAGTTAATGGCTCTTTATTCATGTTACTGGGGAGGGGCAACTATGATATATATCATTATATTGTTATACTTTTGGTTATTTTATATTTCCTTCCATGTATCACTTAATTAATTTGAATTATTTATTTTTATTTTATAGTCAAGAAAGGTGAAAATACTCTAGTGATTTTGAAATAATTTTTTTTAAAGGGCAGCTACAAAATTCTTTTACCAGTGACTTTTAAGATTGTTTATTGATCAAATTTGAGTTCATCTTCCACTGCAGCATAGCAAAACACTATCACTATCCCGCAGATATTGCTTCCTTACCTTCTAGCTCTAGTTCTTCACTCTGGCCTCTTTTCTCCTATGTACTATGCTGTTTCATGTATTCCCGTTTGAGAGACAAAAGTGGATGAAAACAGTCGACCTAAATAGGTATAAATATTGAATGATATGCCCATATTGCCTTGTATCTTCAAAAACAAGATATTTGCATATTTCATAGAATTACAGAATCACAATATTGCAAGATTAGAAATGTGTAAGTATAACGTACAATAGTGTTTTGGATAAATAATTGTTGGTATCAGTATTTTTTTTCTTTTTTTTCATGCTTATTAGCCACTTGGATATTCCCCCTCCCACTTTATTTTCAGTATTTTTTTCAACCTTTATTATCCTTGAGGTACAGAATAGAGTTTAGCTTGCAGGCTGGTCTTACAAATTTATCTCCACAATGTTAACAATCACTTATGATAATTTAAAAAGGAATGTATGTGGTCTTGGTGAAAAAAATAGACTTATGAGAGAACAGGGAAGACAGAGTGATACATTAAAGTTTATTGTGTCTTGAGTATCACACCCAAGCAAACAGAACCATGTGATAATAGCTACTTGTTATTGCCTTATCTATCAATTGATCTTATGTGTTCCCTCCTGAATGGATGTTCCCTCACAAAAAAACAGTCATGGATCCAAGATTAAGATATTACAGAAGGTAGATTGTCTTCCTTTTAAAAAGAATCTGGGGTCATTATGTGAAGCCATTCTGTTCTTATGAAAAGACATTCCAGAGACCTTAAAGCAAGCTATGAGTAGAAATCCAAAGCAGAGTGTAAATTTTAGTTTCCCTGTAATTATTTAAGAAACTCCAATCTTACTGGTCATCTTTTAACTATGCATATTAGAAAAAGAAATGGGCAAGATGAAACCAAACTTTGTCAAATTTAATTGTGAAAGGCTTGTGATGCATTTCCCCATAAAGTACAAATCAATAATCAATTATTATGAATGAAAATATTTCTCCTTAAAGTTTTTTCATTTATTTCCATTTAATATCACCTTCTCTTTGATCTGTCAGATACCAATGACTTATCAAGGCATTTTGTAGCATTTTTGAACAAGCAAATTATCTAATTCATAAGAATTTCATTTTTTAATTTGTGGTAGTCTTTCATGAAATAAATCCAAGATCTATTAATGTAAATTACACATTTAATGATAACTGTTTAAATATAACTGAATATTTAACTCTTGCAAGTTTTGGATATAATAAAGTATCTCTTATAATTTCAATTCAATTTAATTCAATAAATATTTATTGATGATCTACTACTTGCCTGGCTCTGTTTGGAATTCTTGGGATATGTTAATGAAGAAAACAAACTGTTACCTTCATGTTTCTTATATCTTAGCATAAGATACATTCCATAGTTCAGTTTCACCCACCAAGAGTTTTCATTTTTTTTCTATGATATCCTTTCTAACTAGTATCACTGGAAAATTTTCTAGGGACGATTGTTTTACTATCCAACAAAAGTAATAACAAAACAGTAATACTTACGTGGTGTTCATGTCCTAGGCACTGTTCTAAGCATACTACACATATTAACTCATTTGAGCTTCATAACAAGCCTATAGGAAGGGCATTATTTTTAATCATACCTATTTTATGGAAGAGGAAGCACAGAAATAAAGAGAACTCAATCATCCAAGCTTGCTCAGTTACCAAGTGAAGCCCTAATCAAACCCAGGCAGCTTACTCTTAAAGTTTGTGTTTTCCCAATATATATATCTGTTCAAAATTTCTTCAGAAAGGCATATGTGTCATTCTTCTTAATGTAGTTACTTTATCTTTTCAATAGCAATCTAAAATTCAATACACAATCTCTTATCTAATTGAAATTATGGTATATATTTAAAATGTATGTAATGGCATCACATTCCATTGATTAATTCTCAGAGCACAGAATTTCTTCCCATCTTAATCAATTTAACTTAATCTCATGGCCATTGATTTAAAATGCCTCTCTTTAATACCAAACTGATCATTCATCATTTTAAATCAGAGAATTCACATCTGTTTAAAATACTTAAACTTTCCCTAAATGTGAGAGATATATGTTATTGATAAATAGTTTATAAGTTTTACTACTTTCTAATTCCATAATTTTTCTGGGTTGTGATAAATCACAGGAAATCTATGTATATCCAAATATTTCATCCTAAAAAAAGAAGTAATTTTTTAATAATTGTATAACTATTTGTGAAGAAAACTAAGTCCCATTGAATACTGGCTTTGTTTGAATATTATTTCCACTATACATATCTATAGCAAAAAATATATAACAGAGTAAATTTTACCACACCAGAATAAGTAAATCAATTTAATACAAAATGGCAAATATACTTGATTCATACTCTGAATCCATTGTTCCAAGGCTGTGAACATATTCTTCTAGGCTAGAAACCTATGAACTCTGTCTCTATCTTTTTTTTATTTCTTTTTTAAAATCAAATACATGTAATAAATATACAACTTTCCTATCTCCCATGCAAACCAGATTGGTCTCTTGTGGACGATTAAATGTCTCTTAAGACAATTAAGCAGATTTTAGCTATGCCCATCTTTGGGCAATACAGGGGACAACATGAAACCCAGATCTGTTACCAATTGAATGCTAATTCTTGACTCTTAGTTAAGAAACTTTTTTTTTTCAAATTATGTAAGACATTACTCATATATAATAAAATATATATATTTTATATGTGCAGTTCAGTGAGTATAGGCAAATGTATACACTCATGTTAGCACTATCCTATTTAAACCTTAGAAAATATCCATTAAGCCGGGCTCAGTGGCTCAGCCTGTAATCCCGCGCTTCGGGGGGCTGATGTGAGTGGATTGCCTGAGCCCGGGGGTTCGAGACCCGCCTGGGCAACTTGTCGAGACCTCATCTCTACAATAAATCAAAAAAACAAATACAAAAAAACTAGCACAGCGTGGTAGCGCGTGCCTCTAATTCCAGCTACTTGGAAGGCTGAGGCGGAAGGATCCCCGGAGCCCAGCAGGTCGAGGCTGCAGTGGCCGGGAGTGGCCACTGCACTCCAGTCTGGCGACAAAGTGAGACTCCAACTCAAAAAAAAAAAAAAAAGAAACTATCCATTATACTCTATAAGTTCCCTTGTACGTCTTTCATGTCTAGCACACACAAATGGTCAAAACTGCTGATATATCTTCTGTCACTATATTTTAGATTTGTTTAGTCTAACATTTGTATAAATATAATTATACAGTCTTTGTGTCTGACTCCTTTCCCTAAGAAAATTATGCTTAAGATTCATCTACATTGTTGAGTGTTTTAGTAGTCATTTCTCTTTGGCAAATACTGAGAATTAAAATTGCTAGATTAAATGGTGAGAGTATTTTCAACTTTATAAGAAATTGCTAATGTTTCTCCATGTCACTTATAATGTGCTAGAGTTCCAGTTGCTCCCCATCATTGCCAGGAATAGATATTATAATTCATTTCAATTTTGGCCATTTTAATGAATGTGTAGTGATGTGCCACTGTAGATTTATTTTAAGAGGTATAATATATTTGTATAGACTAACTTGCTGTTGGTTTTATAAATTGTAAATATTTAAACAAATAGCATTAGTGTCTATATTTGTCATCTTGATTCCTGTCCTGTAAAAGTTTGTGTGTAAGCCTAGACTGAAGCATAGCTGGAACATCACAAGAAACTATTACCTAAGTAGTTCTAGGTGTACTTTACAGAAGTGCACATCATGTCCACGTAACAGAAATTGCTTTCTCTATGCTGGCATCATAGATGCAGACATATGCATTTCTGTGTTCCAGTCCCATTTCCATGTTCCATGATCGCAAGTTCCTTTAAATGTACCCTCTTTCTCACACGACTCTAAGCTGTAGAAATAGATCCTTTGCTTATACAACAAATATAATGATTAATATACTTATCTTCATTTATTTCTTTTCTGACACTCTTTCATTCTTTATGTAGATCTACGTTTCTGTACTACATCAATTTGTTCCCTCCCAAATAACTTCTTATAAAATATCTTATGCTACAAGCCTGCAAGCAAAAGTTTTATCAGTTTTTACTTGAAAAAAATCTATATTTATTTTTTACTTTTGAAGGATATTTTCATTAAATGTATAATTATATACATTGTTGGTTTTTTCTTTTGATCTTTTAATTTCACTCCACTGTCTTCTTGTTTGCACAGTTTCTTATATGAAATCTGCTGTGCTTCTTACGCTTATTCCTCTATAGGTGAGGCTATCCTGATACTTAACCTCCTCAGGCTGCTTTCAAGGTTTTCTATTTGTCTTTTATTTTATGCAGTTTGAATATGAAATGACTAGGTGTGTATTCCTGGTTTTTATTCTGTTAGTACTCTCTGCACTACTTAGATCTGTAGTTTGAGGAAATCATTATTTCTACTGATGTTGTGAGCATCAAAAAGATAATAAAGAATAATGTAAAGAAAGCTACATCTGTCAAGTTTATAATTAGTTTAAATGGATAAACTTCTTGAAAGATACAAATTATCAAAATTCACACAAGGAGAAATACATAACCTGAATACCCCTATACCAATTAAAGAAGTTAAGCCAATAATTAATATTTATAAAAAGAAAGTACCAGGCCCAGATGGTTTTGTTGGTGAATTCTATCATATATTTAAGGAGGAAATAGCATCAATTCCTCCAGAAAGTAGAGGAAATATTTACTAAGTTATGTTATGATGGAAGCATTACATTAATATCTAACCAGACAAAAAGAGTACACAAAAGGAAAACTGTGGACAATATCTCCCATGAGCATAGATGCAAGAATTCTCAACAAAATGTTACTAAAGCAATCTCAATCTAATATATTTATTTTAACCCAGATATATTTTAATCTATTTATAATAAAAAGTATAATAACTATATACTACAAACAAGTTAAATGTAACCCAGATATGTAAAACTGATTCAATATTTAAATAATCAATGAAACCTACTACATCAATAGAACAAATAAAAATAGCACATGAACTAATGTAAAAAATTCAAAATTCAGCCCCAGTTTATGATAAAATATCTCAGACAGTAGAAACAGAGCATTCCTACTGTAGAATTTCTTCAGCTTGATAAAAAATGTCTACAAAGACCTACAGTAACATCATAATTAATGGTAACAAACTAGAAATTTTTCCCAAAAGATTAGGATCAAGGCAAGGACATCCTCTCTCACCACTGGTAGTCAACATTTTATTGGAATGCTTAGCTAGATCAATACAACAAGAAAAATAAAGACCAGTTTTATGAATTGGAAAGAAAGAAACAAAAGTCATTATTTGCAGATGAAAAGTTGTCTATGTAGAAAATCACAATTTATCTACAAAAAATCCTAAAAAGGAGCACAGCAAAGGTTAACATACAAAATCAAAATGCTAGCAGTAAATATTTAGATTTTTTAAAATATTTGAAAACAATGAAATTTACAGTACCACAAAAAAATGAAACAGGTATAAATCCTACACAATATGTACAAAATCAACATGTAGTAAACTACAAAACTCTGACAAAACAAATAAAATATCTAAATAAATAAAGAAACGTTCTGTTTTCATAGATTGGAAGACAATATTTTAAAGTCAATTATTCCCAACTTAACCTATAAATTCAACACAAGGTCTCAATCAAAATTTCACCAAGCTATTGTGTCTATATTGACAAAACTGCTTCAAAAGGTAAAATAATGACATCAACAAGATGGCAGAATAGGACGTCTTAGGCTACTCTTCCCCAAACCTCACAGATGGTTCAACTAGTTACTATCAACAGATCAAAACACCCTTTTAAAAACTTTAATAGGTGGAAACAAGCCTGACACAACCTTGAAGTCCATAAAATGAGATCTGAATTAGAGAGTAAAAAGAATCGTTTTTACTCTTCTGCATCACTTCTCTCCCTCCTCCAAGTTGGTGCAAAAAAGATAGATAGAATTTTCCTGGACCCACAGTTTCTATAAAGGGAAAAAAGAAAGATAGTCATCCAACTTCTCCAGCATTCTGTGTTGCTTCCTAGAAAGTCCATGCCAGTTTCACCTCACAGATAACACAAGGGGAAACAGCATGGCAAGAACACAGGATCAGGCAGAAGCAAATAATAAAGGCAGAGATCATACTGACTAGCATTTGGGTCTTGGTAGTTCCTCTGTGTTCCTGCCAATTGTGGCATCAGATCAGAGACACCTATTAACCTCACAGCCCATCTGTAGAGCTGACCTGATTGCTTTCAAAGGCATGGTGGGAATTTTATGCCAGCTTGAGTCTCCAGATAGCTAGTTTCCATGCCCATCCTCAAGGCCCATTGCAATGACCCCACTGAGGCAGAAAGACTCCTATCTCTGCACATCTTAGAGAACCAAACAGGATAAACTATTTTAATCTGGGGGGGTCACACAGTGGTTCCACTCAGTCTAAAAGCTCACCCAATGACCCTACCCAAACAGGGAGGCTTCCACCTCCATACATTCCTGAGAAATGAAGGGCTACAGGTCTTGACCTGGAGGGTCAAACAGAAATTCAACTCAGGCAAAGGTCCACTTTCCAGCTTCAATCTAAAAGGAAGTAAATAATCATGCAATTCTAAGGGACATAGCCTCTGGTCTTACCTATCCCTGCTTAACAGCATCTCCTATTCTTGAAGCCCAGCTGCAACCTTGCCCTACTTTGGATCCCAAATAGAAAACTGACCAACCAGGAAATACATGATTTGAGCAACCTGCCCAGAGTCATTACAGTACCTAGACAGCAGCTCTGCATGATAGCAGATGGTCTCAAAAGATAGTGGAGTTCAGTCTGTGGTCAACCCAACATCATAGCAAAAGCAAAACCAGCAAACTAAAAAACTGATAGCAAGTTCTGCCTGAGCAGTGTCATCATCAACTGGTCATTCCAGAATCACAGGCCATATAAATAGTTAAGGTCTGTCTCTGTCGAGAAAAACCAGAAAGGGCCAAAAGAGAGGGTTATGACACCTCCAATAATGCCCCAATAATGGATCTCAAAGAAAAAGGAGGTTTATGAAACGATCAACAAAGAAATCAAAATAACACCCATAAAAGCTCAGTGCAGTACAAAACTATGTGAATTGAAAAATAATTTAAAATTAATTATCAAATTAATAATGATCAAATTTTTTAAACTTTTGGACAGCAAAGGAAACAAGTAACAGTATGTAAAGACAAGCAACAGATTAGGAGAAAATATTTTTAACCTTACAGCTTATGAAGGTTTAATATGTAAAATATATAAGAAACTCAACTATATAGCAAGAAAGCAAAACAAAAACAAAATAAAACGAAAATACAATTAAAAATGGGCAAGGAACCTGTATTAACATCTCTCAAAAGAAGACAGACAAATTGCCAACTGATATCAAAAAAATATAGCTCGACATTGCTAAACATCAGGGAAAATGTTAATAAAAAAACAAAATGTCATTTCACTCATGCAAAAATGGCTATCACAAAGATAACAGATAGCAAGTACTGGCAGAGATGTGGAGAAAAGGGAACACCTGTACTTCGTCTGACAGTTAAATTCATGAACTCATCCTAGAAAAAGTGCTAAATACCTCATTGTTGGATATCACTACAGTCACCTTCAAAGTACTCCCCTTGGGCAGCTATGTGCTGATACCAGTGCCTAGGCAAACCATCAAAGCAATTTTGGAACTCTTTTTCTGGAATGGTTATCAGAGCTTCTTTGTATTACCCTGATGTCCTGAATGCCATCAAAATATCTTCCTTTCAATAGTTCCTTTATCTTCAGGTAAGGACAAAAACCATTGGGGGCCAGTTTTGGTGAGTAGAGAGTGTATTCCAATACAGTCATTTGATTACTAGCTAAAAACTCCCTCACAAACTGTACTGTGTGAGCTGGTGCAAAGTCATGATACCAGAGCTCCTTTGAGACCATTTTTGCACACATCTTTATCATGTCAAGATTTTGAGTTAAGATTTTCCTAGTTGTTTTTTTATTGATGTTTATTTGGTCTGTTATACTCCTCACAGAGGGCTGACAATTGAATTGACATACAATTCAACAAATTTTTGCAATGCTTTCATTAGTTCTGCTTGTTACTGGTCGTCCGGCCTTCGCTTCATCAGTCATGCTTTCTATCCCCTTGGAAAACATTTAATCCATTTGTATGCTGCCATTTTCTTCATGGGATTATCCCCATAAACTTGGACTATCATGTCCCTGATTTCACTTCCACTCTTGGCAAATTTAACAAGAAATTTAATGCTTGTTCATTGCTCTAATTCAAATTCCAACATTCTCATAATGGCACACAAAATCATGCAATAACAATCATGAATGTCACTAGTAAGACACTGCCACACGTCGACATGAGCACAGCTGTGAGATACTGATATAACAAGGTTATGAAACCTTAACAAGTTGTTTATACAGTGCTGGCAACATAAGCACATGGCAGCAATTTCATCAACTTAATTGTTAGACTTTGTATGCTGTTGGTGGGAATGTATATTTTTACAGAGCTATGGAAAAAACTAAACTAAAAATACCATATGATCCAAAAAATCCCACTTTTAGGTATTTACCCAAAGGATTTGAATTAAGTTTGTCAAAAGAATGTCTATACTTCCACGTTCATTGCAGCACTATTCATAATAGCTAAGTGATGGAATCATCCTAAGTGTCCACCAACAGAGTCATGCATAAAGAAATGTGGTATATAAACACAATGAAATACTATTCAGGCTTAAAATAGAAGAAAATCATATCATTTGTAATGAGATGAAATTGGAGTAATTATGCAAAGTAAAATAAGCCAGGCACAGAAAGGCAAGTACTGCATCTTCTACTTACATCTAGAATCTATTACAATCAAACTCATAGAAGTGAGAAGAATGGTTTTTAGAGGATCGGGATGGGGACAATGGAAGTTGATAGTCAGAGGGTACAAAAATCTGATATGGACAGAGGAATATTTGTGTAAGATCTATTTTACAGCATGGTGAATATGGTTAATAATAAATATCATAAATTTCAAATTTTCTAAGACAGCAAATTTTAAATTTTCTCACCACAACAAATGTTAATTATTTAGGTGATGGACACATGTCTTAGTCTATTTTAAGTTGTTATTAAAAAATACACAAGGTTGAGTAATTTTTAAAGAAAAGTAGTTTATTTGACTCACAATTCTGCAGTATGCAAAAAAAGCAAAGTGCCAACATCGGCTCACCTTATGGTGATGACTCAAGTTGTGATACTATTCATAGCAGAAGACAAAGAGGAGGAATGTGCAGAGATCACATTGTAAGAGAGGAAGCAAAAAAAAGAGAGGCAAGAGGCACCAGGTTCTTTTTATCAACTGGCTCACACAGAAACTAACAGAGTAAAAACTCATTTCTCCCTAAAAGAAGACATTAATCTAGGGTTCATTAGGCCCTAATTCCAACATTGTAGATCAAATATCAACATGAGGTTTGATGGAGACAAATATTCACACCTTATTAATATGTTAACTAACTTGATTCAAATATTTTACATTATATTTATAAATCATAACATCACATTATGTCCCGTAAATATATGCAACTATCAACTATCAATTTAAATTTTTTTTAAAAATTACATGGAAAGGACAAGAATATCTAGTGCAATACTGAAGAAGAAGAAGAACAACAACAACAATAAAACTGGAAGGTTCATGATGCTTGATTTCAGGAGTTACTATACAATTATAATAATCAAGACATTATACTACTGGGAAGAAGAGGCACATAGGTCAATGAAATAGAGATTATATCATAGGACCCACATAAATATGGTCAACAAATTTTTAACAAAGAAGCAAGTCAATCCAGTGGGAAAAGGATAGTCATTTAAACAAATAGTACTAGAGACTGGACATCCATATGTGAAAGGAAATAAACATAAGTATAAATCTGACATGATTCACAAAAATGAACTAAAAATGTATCATGCACTTAAATTTTAAAATCACAAAATGAACTTCTAAGAAAAATAGAGTAAAATCATCATAATTTTTGTTTTGATGATGAGTTTTCTGATACATCAGCAAAAGCATGATCCATGAAAGAACAAATAAGCTAGACATCATTAAAATTTTTTTAAAAATTGCTCTACAAAAAGCAGTGGTAAGAGAATGAAAAGACAAGCTACTGACAGTGAAAACATATAACTGATGAAGAGCACATACTCAAAATATGCAAAGAATTGTCAAAATAGCACCTAAAGGGAAGAGTGAGAGCTAAGTGAGTGGGAGAGATAAGCAGAGGTCTCTCCATTTTCTCTCTTAATTAACCATTTTTGGCTTATTTGACTTATCAATTATTTAAGAGTGCCACAGTTAATGTTCAGAAATACACTATAGAGCTACTTTGCTCAATATGGTGGGTGCTGACCATATATGATAGTTTAAATGAATTGAAAGAAAATAAAAAATTAGATTCCCAGGGGAAGATGGCAACAGAGCATCAGACTATGCGAGTCCCTGTATGAGTGAGTGTATGGACAATTTTGCATAGGTGTCTGTGAGCAAGTGGGCATATGAATGGTTGACTAAGTGGGGACTCGGGAGCAAGTGGCCAGGGATCTCCTGATAAAGTGGCTGGTACTGCAGCTGCTCTGTTTGGAGCCTAATGCTTCCCAGAGTGCAGAGGCCGAGTGCCATTTTTAAAAATCGTGAAGCCCTTCCCAGGAAGAAGCTGCCAGGAGTGACTTCCAGCTCCAAGCTCTGCCTCACCACCACAGTATCTAGCTGGATACTGGCAGCAAGGGCTGTAGAGGAAGCACAGCAAGGGATCCAGAGAGACAGCCCCACTGGAGAAGACAAAACAGGTATCCTGTCACCATCTTGAAAACTGGGCAAGGAAGTGCTCTGGCTTGTTCATCACAGAGCGACAGACTTGTTCCATATCTTTAACCAGCAGGTTAACTACTCAGGAATTGATCATGACTCAGAGGGAATAACCTGAAAGCACAAACTCCAGAGGGATAGGACAAGTGCTGAGTCTCAGGTGTCCCACCCCCTACCCTGATTCAGCCATGGGACAAAGAGTATAACCAGAAAATGATGAGGAAGACCCCCGTCTGCCCAGCAATGCTCTGAATGTCAGACCTACACAGATGGAACACTATTGAAAGGGATGAACCCAGGTGGAGCCTGGATGTCAGCTGCAATAGGAACACTCTACTCCAGGTTAAGCCTGGGTAGGGCATCTCTCTCTATAGTACCTGAGGCAGAGACAATCCTGTACTTCCCCACTGAAGGGGATATCCCTGGCCATACAAGAGTGAAAGAGGAGGACTGAAACCCCACCCACCCCGACTGTCCCCTACTTCCCTGGACCACATGCAGGGGAGATTGTGAATGTGGACACAGTGCTGCAGGAGACAGCAATAGGGCTTACCTGTGAGCAGTTGAAAGGAACAATTACAGAACCTGCCACAGAGAGCAGGTTGTTTTTTGTTTTTTTACATTTGTTTTTATTTGTGCATGAATCTGTATGTAAGGGTTCAACCTGCATTTCCCACACCTCTTTTTTCTTTTTCTTTCATTTTTTTTGTGTTTTCTGTTCATGTGTGTACATGAATAATTGAGTATTCAACTTTCAGTTTTTCTGTTTGTTTTTTGTTCTCTCCTTTTTTCAGTTTAATGTGTGTGTGAATGTGTGTGTGCTATGTGAGAGTTCAACTTCTTTTTTCCTTTTTTCTCTCCTTTCATTTTGTATTGGGCATGTGTATGCATTCAGTTTTCCTGGTTTTTTTTCTTCTGTTGTTGTTGTTTTTGTTTTGTTTTGCTTTACTTTTTGTCCAAGTTGTTTTGGCTTTTGTTTGTTTGCATGTGTGTGTGTGTACTTTGCTTTGGTTTCTGATTTTGCTTTTCTGTGACTTTTTTTGTATATTTTATTTGTTTTCTTTTGCCTGTCCTATTTTTTTCTACCTTCCTCTGTTCTCCTCATTGCTGTTACTGTATCATGGACTCAGAGGGTACATACACATACCCATTGCATAGTAATATAGAGTGGTGGTGAGGTCTCAGGGAATTCATGTCCCAGAGAGTAAACACTGTGATTTGCAAGTATTTTCTGAATCCTAGTTCCCCATCTTCTACCTAATTAAACTTTCAAAACTACAGGAGATATCAAAGCTTCCCAACCTCAGCCCTGTTTCAAAATAGAACAAATTCAGTGCCCTAGTCAGGGAAGAATAGAGGGCTGAGCAAACATCAGAAGTGAAAGTCCCTCCCACTGCCACTGAATAATGGAACTAAAAAGAAAAGAAAGAGCTCTGTCACAAATGAGGAAAAAATCAATGAAAGAACACAGATAATTTCAGTGCAAGAAAGAGAAAATGCCTGAAAAATCAGACCTCAAAGCCCAAACAATGGAAGCCACCAATGACTGGCCCAGACTAAACAGGGATTAGGGAATGGATGGAAAGAGTGAATAAGACTCAAGAAAGACAAGATGCAACACTGAAAGAACTTGTAACAAAGATTTTAGCCATAAAAAACTTCATGCAGGAAATAAGTAACAAGATGACAAGCATGGAATGCAGAATTAATCAAGCAGAAGAATCTCAAAAGTTGAAGGCAAAAACATGGAATTAACTCAATCTGTAAAAAATATAGAAAGAAAAATCAAATTCTCCTAGAGATGCACAATTATATCCAGAGGCCAAATCTACACCTGATTGGTGTCCCAAAGGAAGAAAGGGAAAAGAAGAACACATTGGAGCACATATTCCAGGAGGTAATCCAAGAAAGCTTTCCCTGTCTCACCAGAGATGTGGCCGTCCAAAAACAAGAGATACAGAGAAACACTGCAAGACATCAAATGAGGAGACCAACTCCTAGACACATAATAATTTGCCTACCCAAAGTAGGTACAAACAAAAATCCTAAAGGCAACAAGAGAGAAAGCCAGACTACCTACCAGGAAAACCAGTCCAAATAATGGCAGACCTATCAGCAGAAACACTACAAGTTAGAAAGGATTGGTGTCCAATTTCAAAGTCCTCAAAGATAAACAATTTCAACCAAGAATTTCCTTCCCAGTCAAGCTCAGCTTCATCGGAGGTAGACAATTAAAATCTTTCCCAGCCGTGCTCGGTGGATCAGCCTGTAATCCTGCGCCTTTGGGAGGCTGAGGTGAGTGGATTGCCTGAGCCCGTGGGTTTGAGACCCGCCTGGGCAAGCAAGACCTCATCTCTACAATAAATCAAAAAATTAGCCGGACGTGGTAGTGCATGCCTGTAGTTCCAGCTACTTGGAAGGCTGAGGCGGAAGGATCGCCGGAGCCCAGCAGGTCGAGGCTGCGGTGGCTGGGAGCGGCCACTGCACTCCAGTCTGGGTGACAGAGTGAGACTCCAACTCAAAAAAAAAAAAAAAAGACTAATGATTACTTAAGTTTCTGTCCTACTCTTACTTTAAGTTCCTCTCCACTTCTACTTTCACATCCTCTCCACCTGAAAACGTCTTACTTATCCATCAAATATCAGCTCAATAATAATCTCTCTAAAGTTTTCCTATAATCCTAGGTGTAATTTGGTACACTTTTCTTATGGAATTATATTTAGAACCTATTTTTACTTTAATGAGATCTTATATCATATTGTGTTATACTACAGTTTGTTGTTTTAAAACCTCTCTCCCATCACCCTGCTATAAGGTTCTAGAGGCAATAATCATTTCAGTAAAATCAGTAAAGTTTAGTTTCTGGAGGATAATATGAGTTAACGAAATGTGGGTCTGTTTTATTACCCTCTGTACTGACTACAGTAGAAAATTAGCTAACATGCTCTGCCCTTGGGCAGAGACATGCAGTAAGTTCATTCAAGTATTTATCTTTTTCCCATCCACCTTGTAGTTAGGTGGTATTTTAAAGTTAATTTTGTACAGTGGAAGGAGAGTCAAAAATGTGACATAACTTTAAATTTCCTGCTTGCTCTGATGCTCACTGTGATTTTTTTTTCCATCGCCAGCTAAACACAGATTATCCTGTTAAGAACTCATATGCTAGAAGTAGCACTGGAGAATTGCAGAGACATAAAGTTAAAAAAAAATGTTTTTAAAGAAAGACATTGATTTATATAGAATGTGTTGCTTGACAACTATTGGCTTTCATAGTACTCAATGTTCTTATTTTCTTCATCTCCTGAATAGGAATGAAGTGATTAAGTGAAATCCAGATATTTTCATTCTATGACCATGTAACTTTACATAGAGCTTTATATTTGAAAAAGATGGGTTTCAATTATGTGATTCTATAAAATTGATCATTTTTATTTATGCATTTATTTCTTTTTCTCTGGCATCAGCTTCTGGTGATGGATTTCTTTGACTTGTCTTTGGAATATAGGTCTTTTTCACAGCTATTAATGAACAAAACTTTTAAAACTGCTCTCCAACCTTACTCCTACTACTTTAAAAAGTGAAATAAAAGACAAAGAAAAGTTTAGAAGTAAGAAGGTATGAAGCAAATGCAGTCATGTGATGCATAACAATGTTTTGGTCAACAATGGACCAACATATGCAATGGTGATTTTATAAGATTATAATGAAACTAAAAAATTCTTATTGCCTAGGAATGCCATAGCCTTTGTAACATGGTAGTGAACTGTATTACCCACATGTTTGTGGTGATGCTGGAGTAAAAAAAAAAGAAAAAAAAAACCTACTACACTGCCAGTTGTATAAAAGCATAGCACATACAATTATGTTCAGTGCACAATGCTTGATAATGATAATAAATGATTATGTAATTGGTTTATGACTTTAATACCGCATACATTTTATCTTTATTTTAGAGTGTACTCATCCTACTTCCATTTTTAAAAAGAGCTAACGGGTGGAGGGTGGGGAGCTGGGACTGACAGTAGTCGATATTCGCCTGGGGAAGGGGGACACACCTCATCAACAAGGAACATTTGTATACCTAGCCCTGAATTGTACCCCACAATTTAAAAATAAAAATTAAAAGAGAAAATAAAAAGAGTTAACTGTAAAACAGCCTCAGACAGATCTTTCAGAAGGTATTCTTGAAGAAGGTATTGTTATCAAAGGAGATTACAGCTCCATGTGTGTTATTGTCTCTGAAGACTTTCCAATGGGACAGAATATGAAAATGGAAGATCATGAGATTGATGATCTTAACCCTCTGTAGGCCTAAGTGAGTTTCTGTGTTTATGTTTTAATTTTTATCAAAAATTGAAAAGTTAAAAATATTAAAAATTTTAATAGAAAAAAGATATATAGACATAGAATAAAGATATATAGACATAAAATATTTTTGTACAGATGTACAATGCGTTTGTGTTTTAAGTTGTTATTATAATGTACCTTAGGTGTGTAGTAGGCTACACCCTCTGGGTTTCTGTATGTGCACATTATGATGTTCCCACAATGACGAAATCACCTAATGATGCATGTCTCAGAATGTATCCCCATTATTAAGTGACACATGACTATAGTTTAAATCATCTATTATGCAGATATCTACCACTCATGTTGGGTTTATTTTTTTCATGTTAATCATGTGTTAAAATATTTAGAACAAATTCCCAAAGAAATTCCTACATTTGATTCATGTAGAACTTGGGCCTCTGGTAGTCTTTGCAAAAAAAGTCATTCATGGGTTCAAGTGTGCTCGTATACTACCTCAGAAGACTACTTAGTGGTATGGGGAAAAAGTTTGTTGTAATAAAGACAGTAATTTGAGGTGGATAATCTGTTCTGCACTTTTCCTTTTGGAGTCTATGGAGTGATTTGTAGCTGGTCAAATAATTATAAATCCTAACTTCTTGTTAAATATCTTCTAACATCATCAGTACCTTAAACAAATTTGTGTATATTTTTTAACTTTGTTATTTTCTCACATACTTAAGTGAAAAGCCAGAATTTTTGAACAAGTCCAACTAAAAATAAGAAAGAAAAAGAAGGCTAGCACCTGAAAAATTGTATGCCTGAAATAATTGAGAGGACTCTCCTTTTGGTTATTTGTTTTACCTGCAAGTCACCACTGTTATAAAAAGGGAAAATTAGGAATTAAACAATACAGTGGTTTGGGGAATTTTTACTAACAAAGATTTACATGTTTCTTATATAATACTGTATAAAATATATTTTCAGTTAACAAAATATTTATGCTGAAACCTATAAATTATACTTATATTTATGAGAAAAAGTCAAAATTGTGAAATAAAGTTTTATCTTTTTAAAGTAAAAGTCCTCTTCTCTCCTACCCTCCAAAAATTAAGATATTTTAAAAGCAGCCATTATAAAATGTAATCAGTCTCAGCTTCTTTAAGCTACATTGCTGACCTCTGCATTCCTTTATCTTGTTAACTTCATAGTTTCTACTCGGGAATATCCACTTAGGAACATCCTTCCCCACCTCTTTGCTCACCACAGCACCTCAATTTTTCTCACTTGTATACCATTCAAAGGGCAATTCTTCACTTGTAGTACAGCTGTAATAAACTGTTCCATATCTCTATTTCTCTTGCTTCGACTTTTTCTTTCTTTCAATAGCTTTAGGGAGTACAAATAGTTTTTGTTGACATGAAGGCATTGAAGCGTGGCAAAGAAGTCTGAGCTTTAAGTGTATCCACCACCCCACTTATGCACATTGTACCCAACAAGGAGAATGATTTTCTTGTTACTCCACCCCTTCACCATCACCCTTCTGAGTCTCCAATGTCCATG
Organism: Tarsius wallacei; assembly: GCA_963574415.1. Lineage (NCBI taxonomy): Eukaryota > Metazoa > Chordata > Mammalia > Primates > Tarsiidae > Tarsius > Tarsius wallacei. The sequence continues at coordinate 4,540 of CAUYQG010049532.1, read as the reverse complement.
ATACCATTATTGATGCCATTCTAGAGCCTTAGTTTAGCTCCCATTTATAAGTAAGAAGATGTGATATTTGGTTTTCTGTTCACTTAGGATGCTGTGCTCCAATGTCATCTAAGTTGCCGAGAAAAGAAATTATTTCATTCTTTCTGACAACTGAATAGTATTCCGTGATATATATATACCACATTTTTACTATATATATATATGCCACATTTTTACTATCCACTGATGAGTCGATAGGCATCCCACATCTTTGTAATTGTGAATTGATTGTGCTGCGATGAACATGTGAGTGAAGGTGTCTTTTTGTATACCTTCTGGTCCTTTAGAGAGATATCTAGGAGTAGAATTGCTGGATAAATTGATAAATCTTTTACTTCCTTGACAAATCTCCATATCAATTTCCATAGAAGTTGTACTAACTTACACTCCCACTAACAGAGTATAAACATTCCCTTGTCACTGCATCTGCACCAGCATCTATTGTTTTTTGACTTTTTAATAATGACCACTCTGACTGGTGTTAGGTGGTATCTCATTGTGGTTTTAATTTGGATTTCCCTGATAATGAGTGATGTTGAGCATGTTTTCCTATGTTTGTTGGCCATTTGTACATCTTCTTTTGAAAGATATCTGTTCATGTCTTTTGCCACTTTTTAATGGAGTCATTTGTTTTTATCTCGCTGATTTGTTTGAGTTCCTTGTAGATTCTGGATATTAATCCTTTGTCAGATATATAGTTTGTGAATATCTTTTCCAATTCTGTAGGTTGCATATTTGTTCTGTTGGTTATTTCTTTTGCTATGCAGAAGAATTTTAGTTTAATTAAGTCTCACTTATTTATATTTGTTTTTGTTGCATTTCTTTGGGGGTATTAGTCATAAGTTAATTGCCTAGGTAAATGTTTAGAAGAATATTTTCTAAGTTTTCTTCTAGGAATTTTATAGTTTCAGATCTGATATTTAAGTCATTAATCTACCTTGGCTATTTTTTGTTTATGGTGAGAGATAGGGATCAAGTTTCATTTTTCTGCATGTAGGTATCCAATTTTCCCATCACCATTTGTTGAAATAGAGTGTTCTTTCCTCTCTGTATGTTTTTGTCTGCTTTGTCAAAGATCAGTTGGTTGTATGTATTTGGGTATATTTCTGACTTCTCTATTCTATTCCATTGATCCATGTGTTTGCTCTTGTACCCATACCATGCTGTTTTGGCTACTATAGACCTGAAGTATAACTTGAAATCAGGAAAAGTGATGGCCTCAACTTTTTTTTTTTTTTCCTTAGGATTGCATTGGCTACTGTGACTCTTTTTTAGTAGTTTTATAGGAATTGCATTGAATCTTTGGATTACTTGGTTAATATGACCATTCTAACAATGTTGATTCTTCCCATTCATGAACATTGGAATATTTTCCATCTGTCTGTGTCTTTCATGATTTCATTCATCAGTGTTTTTTAGTTCTCCTAGAGATCTAATACCTCCTTGGTTAAAAAAATATGTGCTTAGGTATTTTAGCTTTTTGGCTAATATTGTAAATGAAATTGAGTTATTGATTTAATTCTGAACTTTGTTGCTATTGGAGTATAGCAGTGCTACTGGTTTCTGTGTAAATATTTTATCTTGAAATTTTACCAGATTCATTTATCAAGTCTAGGAGTCTTTTGAAGGAGTCTTTAGGATGCTCTAGGTATAGCATAATATTGTCAGCATACAGAGATTTAATTTCTTCTTTTCCAATTTGGATACCATTATTTATTTTTCTTGCCTGATTGTTCTGGTTAGGACTTCCAGTATGATGTTGATTAGGAGTGATGAAAGTACAATTCCTTGCCTTGTTCGGTTCCGAGGGGGGATGCATTCAACTTGTCTCCATTCAGGATTACATTGGCCATGGGTTTGTCATACATGGATTTATTTATTTTGAAGAATGTTCCTTCTATGCCTATCTTGCTGAAGGTTTTCATTATGAAAGGATGCTAGATTTATCAAAAACTTTTTCTGTCTATTGAAATGATCATATGATTTTTTGTTTTTACTTCTATTTATGTAGTGGATCACATTTATTGACTTGCATATGTTGAACTACCCTTGTATCCCTGAGATAAAACTCATTTGGTTGTGGTGGATTATTTGTGTGTGTGTATGTATACTTTTGAATTCAGTTTGCTCATATTTTGTTGAGGATTTTTGCATCTATGTTCATCAGGAATATTGGTCTGTAGTTTTATTTTCTTGTGTTCTTTCCTGGCTTTAATATAAGGGTAATACTGGCTTCATAGAATGAGTTAGAGAAAATTTCCTCCTCTTCACTCTTGTGGAATAGCTTCAGCAAAATTGGTACATATTCTTTGGTAGAATTCAGCTATGAGTTCATCAGGTCTTGAATTTTGTTGTTGTTGTTGTTGAGACTTTTAATTACTCTTTTAATTTTGCTACTCATTATTGGTCTTTTCGGGGTTTCTATTTCTTCCTGATTCAAGGTTAGAGAGTTGCATGTTTTCAAAAATTTTTAATTTTCTCTAGATTGTCTGGTTTGGCCACATAGAGGTGTTCATAATAATCTTGGATGATCTTTTGTATTACCATTGTAACAGTTATAGTGTCTTCATTTTCATTTCTGATTGAGCAAACTTGAATCATCTCTGTTTCTTAATTTTTCTAGCTAGTAGTTTATCTATTTTGTTTACCTTTTCTATGAACCAAAATTTTTTTCATTGATTCTTTAAACTGTTTTGAATTTTATTTAGTTCTATCCTGATCTTAATTTTTTTCTTCTGCTAGCTTTGAGTTTGGTTTGTTTGTGTCTTTCTAGTTTCCTGGAGTGTATGTTAGCCTGTCAATATGTGATCTTTCAGTCTTATTAATGTAGGCCATAAGTCTATATATTTTTTTCTGCTTACAGCTTTGACTGTGTCTCAGAGGTTTTGATAATTTATGTTATTGTTGTCATTTATTTCAAGAAATTTTCTAATTTCCATCTTGATTTCATTGTTTATTCAAGGATCATTCAGGAGCAGATTGCTTAACTTTTTGTCTGGTTTTGTGAGTTTCTCTTGGAGTTAATTTCTAGTTTTATTTCACTGTGGTCTGAGAAACTGCTTGATACAACCTTGATTTTTTTAACTTATTGAAACTTTATTTATGGCCTATTATATGGACTTCCTTGAAGAATGCTTCATGTAGTTTTGGGGTGGAATGTTCTGTAAATGTCTGTTATGGCCATTTGCTCTAGGTTCCAGTTTAAATCCAATAGTTTGTTTTTATGACTTTCTGCTTTGATAATTTGTCTATTCATGTCAGTGGAGGGTTGAATTTTTCCACTATTATTGTATTGCTGCCTATCTCTCTTCTCTAGTACTAGTACAATTTGTTTCGTAAAGCTGGTAGCTCTATTGTTAAGTGCATATATATTTGAAATAGTTATATATTCTTGTTTGACTGATGCCATTATCATTATATAATAACTACCTTCGTTTTTTTAACTAGTAAGTGGTCCGAATCAAGAACTGAGTGCTCGGTAATTGGCATCAGGAGCTGTTAAGAGCATTTGTTGTTGTTTTCCTGGATCACTCCTTATGGGTTTCAGCAGAGCATGCTTGTGGGTAAGACAGTTTCCGATGAGTGACTGGAGTCTCATGAGGTTCAATGGACCTTCCAAGTCTGTGCCAGGAGCACAGAACTCCTAAATTCCTCTCACTCAACTTGTCTAGTGTCCAGGGACTGCTGATGGTTTGTGCCATAATCTAGGAGAATCTGCCTAGTTCTGCCCTAGACCAATTGATTTTCTTTTATTCCTTGTACTCTGTGGATATTATCACTTATTTGGTTATTCATGGGGTGTCTTACTGGTCCCATGTATCCTCAGTGCTGAGGAATTCTATATATTTTGGTTTACCCCCTGGGAGAAACACACTCTAGCTGTAGCCAAGATATATGCATTTAGTTTTTTTTAAGTTGTTTGTTTTTACCATGACATTTCTTTCTACCTTCCCACTATAGCAGTTAACTGAATAATGCCTACAATACAGGGAAAATAATTCTAAGTATAATGACAACATTAGGAAACCCTAGTTTGACAATAAAATATTTTAAGCTTCCCCATTTATTGGATCAGATCATTTTCACTCAACAGGTGCATATTTGATAACTGTCATTTGGCTAACATAATCCTAGGGCTGGAAAAACAAAGGGGAACAAGGCACAGCCACATACACTGGACTTATGCACAAATGAATAAAATCTAGTTTGATATTTGCAGCAATAAAAGTATGTGTATCACAGAAATAACACTGAATTTAAACTAATGCATTCAGTATGTATAATCATTAGGAAAGCAGCATGAAAGAAGTGATTCCTCTGCAGAATTTTGAAATATAAGTGGGAGTGCCCAATTTACATAAATTGGGAATTTCAGAAAATAGAAATAACAAATGTCAACATCAGCATGTGGATGACTCTCTTATGTGTTTGTCTAATTTAGCATCCACTGAATAAAATAGGCAAATAGTGTGTGTGTGTGTGTGTGTGTGTGTGTGTGTGT
>CAUYQG010049530.1:0-11203 GCA_963574415.1 Tarsius wallacei | reverse complement strand
AGCACCAGCCCCCCGACCCCAGGCCAGAGTGTCTCAGAATCTCATATCTGTGCTCAGGGGCCTCCTTTTTGGTTGGTTTTATAGGTTTCTTTCTTTTTTTTTTTTGGAGTTGGAGTCTCACTCTGTCGCCCAGAGTGGAGTGCTGTGGCACACTCAGGGTCACCCCAGCAGGTCGACGCTGGGGTTACAATGTTTGTGCCACTGCACTCCAGTCTGGGCGACACTGCACTTCTGCCTCAGTCTTCTAAGGAGCCGGTACTACAGGTGTGCACTACCATGTCTGGCTGACTTTTTATTTTATTGTAGAGATGAGGTCTCACCAAGTTGCCCAGGCGGGTCTCGAACCCACCGGCTCAGGCAATCCACTCCCTTTCTCCCAAAGTGCTGGGATGACAGGCTGAGCCACCGAGCCCAGCCTGTTTTACAGGTTTCTTAAGGCCCTGTTCTGCCATCACTACCTCTGTGCTCTTGGGTGAACAACTCAGCATCTCAGTGCCTCAGTGTTCTCATCTTTAAAATGAGAGTACTGCTAGTACCTAGCCCATAGGGTGGCTGTGACAATTCAGTGCCCATAAGGCACCTAATTAGCACCATGCCTGCTGATGGTAAGCATGCAGCCAACGGCTTGGTTCGTCTTGATTTTTTGATCAAGTCCTTCTCACAAGCCAGACCACGTGCTCGGCACATGGCCTCACACTCAACGCTAGCAAGTCAGACTCCTGAACGGACCCATTTTGCAGATGAAGAATCAGAGGCTCAGACAGCCAAATCACTTTGCCCAGAGTCATACAGCAGGGGGGCCACAGCGGTGGTATTTGGACCTGGCTCTGATGCCTAACCTAGTGCTCCTGAGCTTTAAAATTCCATCTACGAGAGGCCAGGAGGGGGTATGTTTGAGCTACAGGACAAGATTGTGGGCCTGGGAAGGGCGGGGGCCAGAAGAGACGGGCGAGAATTCGAGCCTGGACCTCCTTCCCCACACTCAGCTCGGCTGTCTGAGCCTCTGGTTCCTCATTTGTCAGGAAGATTCACTGGACTTGAACTTCCTCATTCCCTCAGCAAGACCAGAGTTCAAATCCCAGCATGGGTTATTCCAACCTTCCCTCTATTCATTCACTTCTTTGTCTAACAATTACTTAAAGAGCATCTACTATGTGCTAGAGAGCATTCCAGGCAGGAGAGTGAACAAAATAGTGGAGTTTACACTCTAGAAGGGGGTCGTACAATAACTGCATGAACAAGGCTGTGAGGAGACTTCATTTAAGGAGCAGGTGAGCAGGGAAGACTGCCAGGGCCGGTGCTCCATCTCCTACCGGTGGCCAGGAAAGACGTTGTGAACAAAAGTCTGGAGGATGCAGAGGAGCGAGCCTTGTGCATGATAGGGAAGAGGGTGCCAGGCAGAGGAAGCAGTCAGTGTCTTGTCCCCCTTGTCCATCCACCCTTCACCTTTCTGCCATCTTTTCATCCTTGAATAACTATTGGAGATGATCATCTCTGATTCTCACAATGTTCTTTGATGTAGGTATCATGATGATTACCTTTCAGACATGAGAAACAGAGGCTCCGAGAAGCCACGTGACTTTCCCATGGCCACGGGAAGACAGGCAGCCCCGGTCCTGTCCATCCAAGCTCCTCCTGTCCGCTGTGCTGTCCCGCTTGCAGCCAGCAAGGAAAGCCTGAGACTCAGGGACCTACACTGAGTAGACGGAGCCAGCACCAGGAGGTAATCGGGCTACAGTGAGGGGAAGATTCTGGAAACAGACTTCTTGGGTTCCCATCCCAGTTCCACCAGGTGCTGGCTGTGTGGTCTAACTCTCTGACCCTCCAAACCCTCCTCTGATGAATGAGTGTGATCAGAGCCCTGCTCCTAACACTGTTGAAAGGAATCATTCACTTATGCAAAGATTTGAAGGCTGAGCCTGGTAAATATGATGTGTCCACAGGAATGCGTTCTGTGATGAGTTGGGCACAGGGGAACTCTGAGATCAGCCGCCCAAGGATTTGGGGAGCTGGACAATGACACAGTCCTGCGTCAGCCCCGTCTCTGGCCCACAGTGGGCCCTCTGTCTCAGAAGAGTGCTGATCCTGGCCTGTCCTTGGCTGACCAGAGGGGAGGTGCCCGGGCATGGGGCTGGGAGAATGTTCCTGAAGGCTGAGGCCCAGTGTGGGAAGAGGAGGGGCAGGGAAAGCCAAGGGGGTGGCGTGGTGGTTCCTCACTAATAGAAGCCCAGTGTTGTCCAGAGGTCAGAAAAGGCAGGGCTCCTCCCAGCCCCAGGAAGTGAATCACAATAGGTCTGAGCCAATCCCAGTAGTGACTGTGCTCTGTTGGGGGACAGAGGTTGAGTGGTGCAATTGTGGCTAGCAAAGCAAGAGAAGAGTTCTGCCCTGAAACTCCTGGGGAAGGTTTCCTTTCTCTTAAAAAGAAATGAGCAGCAAGAAGCAGGTTGTTCCTTGTCTCTTTGCAGCTGTTTGAGGCTGTGATGCTTGGAGCAGTGGCTGCCACCTCATGACCACTAGGAGGATGGCAGAGAGAGAAAGAAGGAAGTGAACATGGCCTGAGGGATGTTGCTGAGTCACAGAATTAAGTAAGCCTGCTTCTGGAACATCTGATCCCATGAGACAGCACACTTTCTTTATTGCTTATGCCTATAGCCCTTGATTCTTCCGTTACTTGCAGCCTAAAGCATCTCAACCCACTCAGCATCTTGGCCTGACCTCTCTGACTGGCTCGGGTCCATGTGGGTACCCAGGCCAGGAACGGGGCCTGGCTTGGACCAGTGCCCTCTTCTGTGCATCCAAGGAACTTTGGGCAAGTGGAAAGATCCCACCTCCACCTCCAAGATCCTAGATCCCAGGAATGAGTGTAGAGTCCGGGCAAATCATCTGCCTGAGCTAGAGAGGGGCTAAAGATGCCTTTCCAGTGGCCCAGAAGGTTCTGATTCTCAGCCTTAAATCTTTGAGAACTTGAGACTCAAGAACCAACCCACTCCAGCCTTCCAGATCACACTGGGCTTGAACTGTGCCTGTTTGGTTTCAAAGGAGAGTGGGGGCAGGGATCACAGCTGGGCTTAGCTGCCCTAGTAAGGAGGAAACAAAGCAGCTACCTTGGTTGGAGGGCTGGAGAAGTCTTAGACGTCCTTCTGCTGAGGTTTCAGGATAATTAACTCATAAGGGAGTCCTTCACAAACTGTAACGTGCAGTCCACAGCCAGGTGTAGTGGTTCACACCTGTCATCCTAGCATTTTGGGAGGCTGAGGTGGGAGGATCGCAGGAGCCCAGCATGGTGAGGCTGCAGGAGCTGTGATTGTGCCACTGCACTCCAGCCTGGGCAACAGAGTGAGACCCCCGACACGAAAGGAGAAAAAAGTGTAGCTCATGTGGCAATTGTTCATGGTAACATGACCCTGGTACCTAATACGTGATAGGTGCTCAATGTTTATTTGTTGGCTCTGCAAATTAATAAATGAGTGGATGAGTTATGACTGGGGTCATGAGTGAGTGAACCCTAGGGTTATTACTGGTGTGGACTGTATTAGTATTTACCCAAAAGTTAGCAGCTTAAGACAATACACATTTCTTTTTTTATTTTAATTGGAGTCTTACTCCGTAGCCCAGGCTGGAGTGCAGTGGCATGCTCATGGCCACCCCAGCATCGGCCTGCTGGGCTCCAACAATCCTTCCACCTCAGCCTTCCAAGTAGCCAGAACTACAGGTGTGCGCTACCATGCCCAGCTAATTTTTGATATAGACAGGGTCTCGCCAAGAGCCCTTGCCAAGCTGGCCCTGAGCAGAGGCCTCAGGTGGGCACAGGGTCTCCTGCCTCTCACTCCCCTTCCCACCAGAGCCCCTTCCCGGGCTTGTGGCCCACACAGTCCCACAGGGTCTGAGCTCGGTTTCACGCTCTGCCGTCACCGCTTGAAATTCTTGATTTTTGGCACAGGACCCTGCAAACTATATAGCTGGTCCCACCTCCAGACATCGCTTCCTAGAGTCCACATAGCCTTTCTTTAAGGTCAGGAGAGCAGGGGTTATAAGCCCCATCAGCCGATGAGAACACTGAGGCCCAAGATTAGATCTGAAGGCCCAAGAGAGCCAGAATCACACCCCAGACTCCCCTCCAGCTTTGGTCGCACTGTGGGGCACCCATCTCAGACCCAAAGCCTGACCCTGGGGGCAAATGGAGGGACCACCCAGGGGAGGGAGTTGCTCCCAGGAGTCCCCCTGCATTTTCATAGAGGTGAAGAAGCGATAGCCCTGGGAACGCTTAAACCCCAGCTCAGGGCCCCTCTTCCATCTCTTCCTTCACTTTTCTTCAGGAAATTAGCTAGAAACCGATAGGGTGAGACCATGCCTTAAGGGACCCCGAGGCGGGTGGCCCTTGGGGAATAATGACTTTCAGGGGTCTTGACCCTCCTGTCCCTTCCCACCTCCCTCCACACATGCCCTCAAACGGTCCCTGGTGTGTCTCTGCCTTGGTGTCTTTTCCCAGTGTAGTACAGCCCCAAATCTGCTCCCTGCTGACCTCTGGGCCTGGGGACAGCAGGGCGTCTGGGACAGAGAGCAGAGGCTAGACAAGCCCTGGGCAGTTGTGCCCTCCTTCCCTGTGTCAGGGTACCAGAAAGAGTCAGGATCGAGAGTCAGGCAAACCTTGGGTGGAGTTGAAACCCAGCTCTGCCTCTAGTCAACCTGTGACCTTGAATGTGTTTCATGACCCCTGGGGCCTCAGTGTCCACATCTGTAAAATTAGAGCAATCAAACCTGACTCTGGGTTACCATGAGAAGCACAAAAGTGCCTTGTGAGCTGCCTTGTGACTGGAGGGATAATTCGAAACCTTTCTGCCTATACTGGCTGACTGTGCCCGGGGCACTCTGGGCATGGCTCTGTCCTCATCCTGAGCAGGCTGCCTGGCTCTGGGTCTGCCTCCTATCGGGCTGAGGACGTCTGAAACGCAGGAAGGTGACTGGGTCTGGTCAAAAGCCAGGCTTCGAGCTCGCAGCTTGGTGCATGGTTGAGAGGCTGCTTTTGAGGCAGATAACCTGGTGGGCACACCAACCCGCATACTTGTCCCCTGTAGGGTGATCTATACCACAAGTCCAGCCTCTCTGAGTCCCAGTTTCCTCATCTGTGGCCGGATGTGCCCACCTCTTGCCTCACATCTCCTGCGGAGGTTTGTAGGCCCTGCCCCCACACTGGGCCTCCTAACAGGCCCATCCTGGCCCTGCCCCGAGTGCCTGCCCCTGGGAGGGGTGTGCCCCCCCAACCTGAAGCCCAGCTCTCACCAGCAGCTGCTTCCACAGCCCAAGGACGACGCTGCTTTCCCCGTAGAACATCTGGAATATTCTGCCAAAATTGCCACCAGGGACTCAGCCTCCTCCACTTCCTGCCTCGGACACGTGCGCAGAATTCCCTCGCCTTCCTGGCAGTCCCTCCTGTGAACCACTTTCCCATGGGGACGTCTACTCAGCTGCCACAGAACTGGCTTCTCAGCAGCTCTAACCTTCCCTCTTGGGCAGCCTCTGCCCCTACACCCCTGTCCCCTCTGTCCATCCCCAGCCCCATCCCTTTCCCTCTCTCTCTTCTTTACATCCTCACCACGTTTGGCCCATCAGAATCCATTCCATGTGGGGAAACTGAGGTTTGGGGGAAGGGTTGGTTTTAGAACCTGCTGCCCAAGATTGACGAACAGGTCACATGGGACCGTGGACTAGGGAGCCCTGGCCAGCTCCCAGCAGGTGCTCCCTTGATTCCCTCCTTGTCCCTCCTGTCCCTCTGTCACCTCCCTCCCCTGTCTCTCCCCTTGGCTGAGCTCCAGGAAAGCCTTCTCTCCAATCCCCACCTACCTCCTGCCTTTCAGCGGCCCTCTCTGGGGCCCCCACCCCTACACTGTCTGGGTGTACCAGGAGAGCCCCCAGGGACCTGCCATCTCCAGCTACAGAGCTCAGGCCTGGTGGCGGCCAGTGGGGAGTGGGTGGAGATGGGCCTCTGCTCCCAGCTCCCAGGTCCCAGCCACCGTCAGCCCCCAGCCTCTGAATAAAGGTCCTTTAATTAGGATATTATAGGACGTGGGGCCTGTGGCAGCTTCTTGCTAGAAATGCCAGCAACAATTCTCCAGCCACGCGGGATGGACAGATTCTGTATTACACCCAGTGCTGCCCCCCCCACCACGGAGCTCGCCTCTAGATGAGATTTCTTTCTCCCTGAAGAAAACAATTTGGTCCTACTTGCTTTTTCCTTTTTAAAAAAAAAAACTCTCCCCTGATTGTCAGGACTGAAAACACTTACTGGGGCCAGTTCATTGTCTTCAGATTCAATTGGGCCCAGGGAGATGGGGGAGGCAGGATGGCCCCCACCCCGGCCCTCCCCCACCAGTCCTGTGGCTTGGCTGGGCTTGCCCCGCCTGGCAGGGCTCTCTGCGCTGGGATCACTTTCAGTCGTGATGGTGATGACGATGACCATAGCTATGTGGCTCGGACATGAACACTTGTTACCTCACTTGATCCTTACATAACCCAAGAAGTAACTATGCTTACATCTCCATTCAAGAATGAGGAAACTGAGGTCCAGAGAGGCTAGTAAGATTCTGACGGCAGCTGATAAGTGAGAAAGCCCGGATGAAAATTAAGGGGTCAGCCGGGCTCGGTGGCTCAGCCTGTAATCCCGCGCCTTGGGAGGCTGAGGTGAGTGGATTGCCTGAGCCCACGGGTTTGAGACCCGCCTGGGCAACTTGGCGAGACCTCATCTCTACAATAAATCAAAAGTTAGCCAGGTGTGGTAGTGCGTGACTGTAGTTCCAGCTGCTTGAAAGGCTGAGGCAGAAGGATCGCCAGAGCCCAGCAGGTTGAGGCTGCGGTGGCCGGGAGTGGCCACTGCACTCCAGTCTGGGCGACGGAGTGAGACTCCAACTCAAAAAAAAAGAAAATTAAGGGGTCATTCATCTATTTGTTTATTTATAAGCTTCAGCTCCCATAGTGGCCACTTACCTTTTTTTTTTTGGTCTTTCTTTTTATGTATTTAGAGACAGGGTCTTGCTCTGTCACCCAGGCTAGAGTGCAGTGGTGTAATCATAGCTTACGGCAGCCTCTAACTCCTGGGCTCAAGTGATCTTTCTGCCTCAGCCTCTTGAGTAGCTGGGACTACAGGCATGGCGATCTCTGGCTGGTAGTGAACTCCTGAGCTCAAGCAATCCTCCCTCCTTGGCCTCCCAAAAGTGCTGGGATTACAGGCGCAAACCACCACACCCAGTGAGTTATTCATCTACTACTCAACACTGTTTGGGTTCCTAGAAGGAGGTCAGTACATTCTGAGTTTCTGAGGAAATATGAGATCCTGGGCCTCAGTTTCCTCAGCTTTAAAATGGGAACAACATCCTCCCTGCCTATGATACAGGGCTATCATGAACCTTTCCAGTAGAAAAAGGAAAGGAAAACTCTCTATAAATTGCCAAGGGCTGACCTGACATTCCCAAGTCAGCCAGGGGCCCAGTGCCCAGTGGGAGGCAGGGCACGGGAAAAGGGTATTGTAGGGAGACTCAACACCCAAATGTCCCCCAGCCGGGTCTGGAGATAACAATAAGAGAGAACTGTTCTCATTGTCCAAGTGTTATAGACGCAATTAGGACAAATACATATAAATTTATTTTCAAATATGGCTGAAATCTTAGAAGCCTGAGTCACTGGGTATTTTCTCAGCCGATAGATTTTAAACGCATGACCACTGCCACAGTGGGGAAGGCGCCAGGGAAAGACATGTGCTATTTAAAGGGGTCTTTGTTCCGGTCCAAGACCTTCTAGAGGGGGCTTTGTGGCCAGAGGTTATTTTCCCAGCACCAGTGAGGAGCAAGTGGGCTTGTCCTGCGGATTGCTGTCAATTAATTGAAGGGAAAAACACACCACCGGGCTGCTCGTGTCCTGAGCAATCGGGCAGGGGGCCACGGGAGCCAGAGGGCACCTGTCCACGCCTTTGCTCACACTACCCCAATGTCCAGAATGCCCTTTGACCCTTGTCAGCTGACAAGCTGCCATTCACCCTTCCAGGCCTGCGATGGAGAGTTGAGATGCCCCTCTCTGGGTCCCAGGATTACAGCTGTAACATGGAGGATATCTATGGCCTCTTTCTGTTCTAAAATTCCAAGATTCTGGGCTTCTGGCTCTCACCCCTGCCTACCTGAAAGGGGGGGACGGGCAGGGCAGGAGGCTGGGGGAGATATGGAAATCTCGGGGGAAGGTCTCAGGCATCTCCTCCGGACCCTGACATGTTGCATCCAAAGGCGACATCCACATGGACATCACTAGGGCTGCTGTTTGTGGAGCAGCTACCTCACCACAGCCCTCACGCAATGACTGGCCCCCAGGCATCAGACGGTGCTCAGACCCTTTTGGCTACAAAGCAACAGTGGCATGGCTTTGAAATCTAAATGAAAGAAACACAACAGAGACCCTCTCCCCTACGGCTCACCTTGGCACCAGGATTTATTGCTTTCATTTTAATAGGTTAATTACTTTGACAGGTAGGTGTTTGAGAGGCTTCCTTCTCAGCACAGGGCAATCACTGGGTGACCAGGCCTCCCCCGGCTGTGAACTCAGTGAGGGGTGGAATCAGACTGGCCTTAATTACTTGGGGGAGGGGGCTGGGGGTACACTAATACCTCATTGATGCTCTCTGAGTAGAGCGCTTTGGAGCTGTGAAAAGCCAGATCTTGGCGCAAGCAGCCAGACTGGATTTATAGCAGACAGCTGAACTCTGCCTCTTTCAGAGCCATCAGCATCTTCCTTCTTGCTCTTTACGGGTGGGGGTGGTACACTCTGATAGCCAGGGAGCTGGGGGGCCAGGGCTGTTCCGATGCCCCGGGGCCCACATCTCATCATTCATTCAACCCCTGGTTCAGAGCGCCAGGCCCAAGGCAGGCACTGTTCCGGGCACTGAAGATGTAGCAGCAGACACAGCAAACAACAATCCCTACCCTCCTAAGCTTCCCTTCTAGAGGGAGAGAGTCGATAAGCAAAAAAATCGGTTACCTATTGCACCCATTTTCTCTTGCTGTGTAACAGATTATCACAAATTCCATGACTTCCAACACCACCCACTAATGATCTCATTGTTTCTGCATCCAGGAGTCCAGTCTACCTAGGGTCTTACGTGGCTGAAATCAAGGTGTCTGCCGGGCTGCATTTCCTTTAGAGTTCAGGGTCCTCTTTCAAGTTCAAGTGGCTGCTTGGCAGGTTCACTGCGGTCACTGGGGGCTACTCTTAACTGTTAGAGGCTGCTTTGGGGTCTATACCAAGTGGCCCCCTCCATCTTCAAAGCCAGGAACAGAGAACATCCCCCATGTAGAGCTCTGAATCTTCCTCCAGAATCCTGGTCCCTTGGGAGGGCTTATCTAACCGGGTTAGGCTCCTGGGGAATATAGGCAGTCTCCTTTTTACAAGGTGGACTAGTGATTTGGGACCTTAAGTACACCTGCAAAATCCTTTCACAGAGGCATCTGACTCACGACTCATCACGTGGCTGGGAGAAGGTGTGTGTACCCCAGGGGGCCAGAGTCTGCCAGAGTCTTGAGCTCCACCTGCCCCGGTATGTCATATGTGAGGAGGCACAAGGTGATCTGAAGAGAAATTAAGCAGAAAAAGGGACACGGAGTGATGGGAGGGGGTTGCAGTGTTTAATATGTGCTCAGGGAAGGCACCATGAGGGCAACATCTGAGCAAAGGCTTCAACAGTGAGGGAGCTTGCCACGGGGCTCTGGGGAGTGGGCACCAGGCTGAGGGAACCACAGGAGCAAAGACCCCAAAGTAGCACATGAGAGTAACTGATATGGTCCATGGAGCACATGGCTGCTCTCTCGCTCGCCAATGAGAACCGAGAGGCAGGGAACTGGGAGGAAAGATGTTTATTTCTGAATTCAGAATTCCCAGAGACAAGGCCAGCTCCGCTATTCGGATTTTACAGTTTGTATTTGTAAGCATAAGCACTGAGGTTTGCTATCGATTAGCATCAAACTACGTAACGTACAAAATGTTCTGTAAGATTTCAGTTACAAGTCATTGCCTTGCTAAGCTGTTGTGTGGCCATGTGCTGTTTGAGCTATGGTCAGGCCATGTTTTCTTAAGCTTTGGTCCCCTCCCCTACCTTGGGGAAGTGAATCTCTTCTTTCTCTCTCTTTCCAATTTGCTTTCTAAATAAACTATATATATATATAAATATATATATATATATTTTTTTTCTCAGTGGCTCAGTCTGTAATCCCAGCACTTTGAGAGGCCGTAAACTATATTTTTTAATCTAAAAAAAAACCACAAAGATTTCAGTTACAATTGTGTTTCCTCAGTAACACTCATTGTTTGCTTGTTCTTGTTACCTATTACGGAACCTGTAATTTTCACTTATCAGTAACTTCAAGCAAAGGAGTCGGTGGAGCTTACTACAAAGGAAAACATCATTCATTGAGATACATCATCAGCCAATGGGTACAACAAAACAAGACAGTGTACAGGTTACAGTTTCAAGATTAATATAATTGTATTTTTCACTTTAACTATTGACCATAGAAATGAATAAGAATCTGGCCGGGCGTAGTGGCTCAAGTCTGTAATCTCCTTTGGGAGGCCAAGGTGAGGGGATTACCTGAGCCCACAGGTTCGAGAACAGCCTGGGCAACTTGGTGAGACCTCATTTCTACAATAAATTTAAAAAAAATTAGCCAGGCATGGTAGTGTGCCCCTGTATTTCCGGCTACTTGTAAGGCTGAGGTGAAAGTATTGCCTGGGCCCAGCAGGTCGACGCTGGGGTGGCCATGAGTGTGCATGCCACTGTACTCCAGCCTGGGCAACGGAGTGAGACTCCAACTCAAAAAAAGAAATGAATAAGAATCTATTTTACTAACTATATGACTACAACCATAGGGTCAGTGACTCGTTCTGTTCCAGGGAGGGTCAGCAGTCTTAAAATTCTAAGGAATGCAGGTGAGTGCAGTGCAGTAACCCTAAGCTACCAAACATTATAACAGTCATGAATTAGTAGTAGTGGGTCTCTAAATCATCTCTCCACTGTCAGTTAAAGCCATGATATCCATCATGGAGTCATTTACGTTTGACTGCTTCAGCCTGAACATGCGAATGTCTTCTTCCCTCTTATGCTTTTTGAGGATGAGAAACTGGCTTACAAGCTTAGGAATCCCGGCAACGCATCCCATACAAAGGCAACATA
>CAUYQG010049529.1:0-38506 GCA_963574415.1 Tarsius wallacei | reverse complement strand
ATGTGGTACATATACACAATGGAATACTACGCAGCCATAAAAAAGAACAAAATCATGCAACTTGTATGGAACTAGAATCTATAATACTGAGTGACCTCTCACAGAAACAAAGATCTGAGTATCACATGTTCTCACTCATATGTGGACCTTGAACATCTATCGTAATACTATAAGAAAAGGATCGACAGTGGTGAGAATCTATGGGGGGGGACAGGGAGGGCAAGGGTGGTGGGATTAATGGTAGTCAATATCTGTTGGATGGGAAGACACCTCTTATCAACAAGGGTGCCTGAATGAAGCATATTTGTATACCTAATCCTTAACTGTACCCCACAATCTCATAATAAAAAAATACTGATTATAAAAATAAACAAATAAGTAAATAAATATTTTCTAGTATACAATGTCTTTTATTTATTTATTTGTGTATTGCTATACAAGAGGGGACCTCTCAAAAAACTGAATTATGTTTTGAAGGGCAAATCCCTTGTAGTACACTTGGAATTTGTTCCTCCCGATCAAACAGTCAACCAAAGTTTTTATCTGGAAGTTTTGAGAAGGTTGTGTCACAATTTGTAGCAGAAACTTCTTGAGTTGTGGAAAACAAGAGACTGGTTCTTGTACCACGATGATGCACCTGCCCAGACTGTGCTGAGTGTTCAGCAGTTTTTTTATCAAAAATGACATGACCCACATGCCCCTCCCCCATCTATTTACCTGATCTCTCCCAGGTGACTTTTTTTGTTTGTTTACCCAGATGAAAAAAGTCCTCAAAGGGAAATGTTTTGTCAATGTGGAAGAGGCAAAACAAAAAAACAGCAGCAAGGCTAAAAGGCATCAAAACCAATGCAATGAAAAACAATTTGGGGATGATTCCAAGATGAGAACAGAATCAGAGTGCATGAGTTTCCTCATAAATGAGTAGGCACAGGGACAAATATGCATGCAAGTGTGTGAGCAAATGGGTGTTCAAGTGTCTGAGTGGGGACGTGGGATCAAGTAGCCTGAGCTCTCCTGCTGTGGTAGCTGCCAGGTGTGGCATGCTCCACGGTCCAGAAGCAGGCACCATTTCTGCAACCCTACCCAGAAGGAAGCATCAAAAATCACCTGCTGCTGGTGCCACCCACCACCATAGCCTTTGGCACCGGATTGGACACTGGCAGCAGAGACTGTGGAGAAAATACACCAGAGGAACTAGTCACAAAGTCCCAGTTGAGGACAAGATGCAGAGATGTCCCTACCACATTTGTCCTGATAACCAAGAAAAGTCAGGCTCTGGCCTGGCCACATGAACAGCTGAGCTACTCCCTGAGACTGAGGGGTGAATTCAGCACCTCTCTAAGGTTGATCACAGTCAGCCCAAAGAGTATACCTCAGGTGCAGTACTCCCAGAGGAAAAGGCCATGATGAAGGTGTTCCATCCCCCACCTGAAGCATTTATGGATCTATGGCTATACCCAGAGACAAAGAACCCAGCCCACAGCAGATGAATGGCAGTCAGTTTTAAAGTGACCAAGCTCCTTTTTCCCAGCGATTCACCAGATGTGTAATCCATGAGAAGAGCTTCCTGATGAGCACACATGGAGAGGGCTAAACACAGGAGGATCAGGTGGGGGCAGTTCACAGACTCCCCCAACCACACAGTGAACATGTGGTTAGGTTTAGAAGTCAGAACCCCCTCCCCTCTGCCACAAGCCAAGAGCAGCAGTGCTTGGGTCACCTCTACAGGGAACGTGAAGAGGTTGAGCAGAAAGAAGTGAAACTACTCCCTCTCTCACTGAGCAATGGAAGTAAACAAAAAAGATAAACCTATCACAAATGAAGGTACTCAAGGATTACAAAAGTTTTGGGTTTTTTTTTTTTTTTAATTTTCCCTGCTTTTTCTATATGGTTTGCAAGGGGTATGTATTTCATTTTGTTTTACTCCTTCTCCTTCTTTTTTCACATAAGGGTATATATGAGTGTGAAAATCTCATATTGTCAGTTTTAGTTTTGGGGGGCTTGCTTTTCTTTTCTTTTCTCTTTTCTACTGGTTTGTCTTTTCTGTCAGTGCCTTTATTTTTCCTTCTCTTATTAGTTCTCATCATTGTCCTTTCCTCTCCCTTCTCTTTTTCATATCTCCTTTACTCTCCCTTATGTTATTTTGTAACCAAGGGAAATACATAAATTCCCACTGCATAGACTTTCTGTGAGGTGGTGGGAAACGGGTCCCTGGAGTCCCACACACAAATTAGTGAACATTGTGATCTGCAGGCAGCTTTCAAATCTTAGCACAGCTCCCCACCCTGAACCTGGCTTCAAAATCGAACAATTCCAGAGGCTCTACCAAAGGAAGAATAAGAGCAAAAAGAAATGAAACTACTCCCTCTCTCACTGAGCAATGGAAGTAAACAAAAAAGAAAAACCCATCACAAATGAAGAGATATCTACAAAAAAAACACAGGTACCCCATAAAGTCCAAAAAGGATAGTGTATGGGAATATACAATTAGGATCTCAAACAATGAAAAGCACCCAGATCTACTGGCCTCAGACCACAAATAGAGATCAAGGGTTGAAAAAGATGAATAAGAACCAAGAAAGGCAAGATTAAAACACGAAAGAACTACTGAAATGCAAGTTAGACAGAATACAGCAAATGAAACAAATACTAAACTGACAAGCATGGAAAGCAGAATTAACCAGGCAGAAGAAAGAATCTCAGAGTTTGAAGACCAAAATATGGAACTAACCAAATCTGTTAAAAACATAGAAAGGAAGCTTAATAAGACAGAGCAAAGCCTTCAAAAGATGTGTGATTACATTTAGACTGAACTTATGCCTGACTGGTATTCCTGAAGCAGAAAAGAAGACAGAGAATACATTGAAACAAATGTTACATGAGGTTCTCCAAGAAAGCTTCACACATCTCATCAGAGACACAACCATCCAAATGCAAAAGACTCAGAGAACCCCTGCAAGACAACAAGTGAGAAGACCAACTCCTAGACACGTAGTAATTCACTTACACAAAGTAGGTAGAAAAGAAAAAAGTCCTAAAAGGAACAGGAGAGAAAGGTCAAACTACCTACTAGGGAAGACCAATTAGAATATCAGCAGATTTACCTACAGAAACATTACCTACAGGCTAGAAGAGACTGGAGTCCAATCTTCAAAGTTCTCAAAGAAAGAAAAAAAGAATGACCACACTCTTACCAAGAACTCAGGAAAACAGAACCAACACAGCATGCATCGTGACTGTGAGACTGAAAACACACAAACATATCAACCCAAAAGATCAAAGGAAAATTAGCAGAGAACAAAAAACTCTATGAGAGACTCATGACAGGGATAAACTCACATCTCAATAATCAGCTTGAACTTGAAGGGACTAAATGCACCACTGAAAAGACATAGAGAGGCAAATTGGATTTTTAAAAGTGATCCGTCAATATGCTGTCTCTAGGAGACACATTTCACCAGAATGGACACTCACAGTCTTAAAGTTAGAGGATGGAAAACAAATTTTCAGGTGAACAGAACACAAAAGAAAGCAGGAGTTTTGCAATCTTAACACATTTGGGGCAGGCAAATTTTTCACTTTCTTAATACTGAGAGCAGGTGAAAATTTAAAAAAAATCTGAAGCTGGTTGCCACAAACTTCTGTCATTAAGCACAAGGGAAATGGTCTTTTCTAAATCGTCACCTTTTTCACAATAGAGCTGAAAGTTGCAGACATATTTGCCTCAGACACCACTCTGACTAGCATTCTGTACTACGTATTTTTATTCAGATTATAAATCCAAAAAGACAGTCTTCTAGGATGAGGTATCATAGATTCATCCAAGGAAAGTCCTTGTTCAGGTTTGCCCACAGTGCAAAATTGAACCCATAATAAATTATGTTTTCAATAAGTTCAGCACTTATTGAAAACATAATTTATTATGGGTTCAATTTTGCATAATCTGCTTGGATTGACTGCATTTCTGCATTATGGGAAAAAAGCAAAAATTTGTAGGAATCTTATTTCATGTCATTTTTTTTTAAGAAAGGCATCACAATTGACAGATGTGCTGGCCAACAATCATGTATTGTGGTTTTCTTCACTTGGTCCATCAAAATACTTAATGCTAGAAATATTTTCATCTCTGACACTGTAGTATTGCTCCATTTTTTTATTTCTTTGGACATTTATCTCTGTGTTACATCTGATCATAATACCTATTAGTTTCAGTTGTGAACATTTCTATAAAATAGTTCTAAAAATGTTACTTATACTTTGAGGGTCATTTGGAGATACCTTGACACCTGGATTACCAATAAACACTTTTAAGTTTCTTTTTGATTCATATTTTATTCACTCAATGTCTGATTCATTCTCATCAGTACTAGATTCACTGGCATAGATTTTCTACATTATATTTCTTCACTTACTTTGCATCATTATATCACTAGCTATTTCACAATCACTAATAAATTCACTGGATTCACCTTTGACATCAGAAATCTCATTAGCATATATTTCTTCATTTTCCACAATTATGGTAAATTATTTTTAGTGTTAAAGTACAAAAGCCCTGAAATATGAAAATACAAGTCTACATCAAAATACAGTTGCAACAAAATAATGACCAACTTGCCATTTTTACCAAATATATAAATAGATAACAACATTGTACAATTGATATCAGATAATTATCTCAATTAACTTTCTCTCTCTTTGCCTATTTTTTTTTTTTTTTGAGTTGGAGTCTCACTCAGTCACCCAGACTGGAATGTGGTGGCCACTCCCAGCCACTGCAGCCTCAACCTGCTGGGCTCCAGCGATCCGCTTCAGCCTTCCAAGTAGCTGAAACTACAAGCGCGTGCTACCACGCCCAAAGAGGCTAACTTTTATGATTTACTGCCCAAGTTGCCCAGGTGGGTCTCGAACCCGCAGGCTCAGGCAATTCACTCACCTCAGCCTCCCAAAGCGCAGGATTACAGGCTGAGCCACCAAGCCTGGCAGCCTATTTTCAAGCAAAATATAATAACACATACATATGACAAAGCAGCAGCATCCATAAACAGAATGTGCAGAGGTGTAAATTCACCAGGAACAGAATTTGGAATGAAGTGAATTTGTATCAGCAGCAACTAGGAACAGAATTTGTGATGACATAAATTGATGGCAGCGGCAGCCAGGAACAGAATTTGGAATGACATAAATTCACATCAGTGGTTGCAAATGAGTTAATATCAGACAAAATAACCATTAAGCTATCAAAAATTTTAAAAGATACAGGACACTATATAATGATAAAATGTTCAAACCATCAACAAGAAATATCCATCCTACACATATATGCACCCAACAGAGGAGAGCTAGCATATATAAAGCAGCCAATAAGTAAACTGAAAAAAGACTGACTCTTAACACTATGATAGCCAGGAATATAAACACCCCACTAACAACCCCAGATAGATCATTGAGGCAAAAAACCAACAAGGAGATCAGAAACCTCAATTTGATGCTTGACCAAATAGACTTAATAGATATCTACAGAATACTCCACCCAACAACCATGGAATATACATTCTATTCATCACCACATTGAATATACTCCAAGATTGATCACATCCTTGGCCATAAATCAAACACAAACAAATTTCATAAGATTGAAATACTGCCACGCACCTTCTCAGACCACAGTGAAATAAAAATAAATATCAACACCATCAAAGCTACTCCAAAACCCACAAAGACATGGACACTAAACAGCATGATGCTGAACAACTCTGAGTCAACACAGAAATTAAAAAGATTCCTGGAAACAAATGAAAATAAAGACACATCTTACCAAAACCACTGGGATGCCATGAAAGGAGTACTAAGAGGGAAACTTATATCTCTATGAACACACATGAAGAAAATAGAAAGATCACAAGTAAACAGCCTAACAAATCACCTAAGGCAGCTACAAAGACAAGACCACCAAAGGTCTAAATTCGGCAGAAGAATCCAGATCACCAAAGTAAAAGCCATAGAAGACAAAAATATCATAGGAAAAAAATCAACCAAAAAAAAGCTAGTTCTTCAAAAAGATAAACAAGATTGAGAGACCCCTAACCAGATTGACCAAGAAAAAGAGAGAAAAAGTCCAAATAAACACAATCAGAAACACAAAAGATCAAGTCACAACTGACCCTAAAGAAATACAAAAGATTATTAGAGATTACTATGAACACCTGTATGAAAATAAATTTGATAACTTAAATGAAATGAAGGACATTCTGACAACACACAATCCTGAAACAAGAAGAAATTCAGACTCTAAATAGTCCAATAACAGTCCAAGAAACTGACTCCATCATAAGAAAACTACTTACAAAAAAAAAAAAAAAAGCCCTAGGTCAGATGACACTTCAGCAGATTCCACAAAACATAAAAGGAGGAGCTGATACCAGTCCTATTGAAAGTATTCTAGGTAATCAAGAAAGATGGAACTCTCCCCAAATCATTTTATGAAGCTAACATCACACTGATACACTGATACCCAAACCAGATAAAGATTCAACAAAGAAAGAGAGCTACAGGCCAATATCCCTAGTGAACTAAGATGCAAACATTCTCAACAAGATTCCAGCAAATCAGATATAACAACACATCTCAAAAAACCATCCACCATAACCAAGGAGACTTCATCCCCAGAATGCAGAGCTGGTTCAACATCCACAAGACCATAAATGTAATTCAATACAACCACAGATGTAAAAACAAAAATCACATGACTATATCATTAGACACAGAAAAAACTTTTGACAAAATCCAGCAACGCTTCTTGATAAAAACCCTTGAACACCTAGACATAGAAGGAACAAACCTCAAAATAAGAGGTTTGTTAGTAAAAGCCATCTATGATAAACCCACAGCCAACATATTGCTAAATGAACAGAATTGGAAGCATTTCCCCTGAAAACCAGAACAAGACAAGGCTGCCCACTCTCACTCCTCCTGTTCAACATAGTGTTGGAAGTCCTAGCTAGAGAAAACTGACAAGAGAAGGAAATCAATGTATCAAAATAGAAAAAGAAGAATTTAAGCTATCCCTTTTTATGGACAATATGATCCAATACCTGGAAAACCCCCCAAAATCAGTCAAAAATCTCCTTGCACTGATAGAGGATTTTGGCAAAGTCTCAGGGTACAAAATAAACATGCAAAAAACAGTAGCATTTTTATACATCAACAACAAACAGAAAACCACAGAAAAGAACAATCCTATTCACAATAGCCACACACACAAAAAGAAATACTTTGGCATCTTCATAACCAGAGAAGTAAAAGAACTTTACAACAAAAACTATAAAACACTGCTCAAAGAAATCAAAGACGATACAAACAAATGGGAAAATATTCCATGCTTATGGATTGGAAGAATCAACATTGTTAAGATATCCTTCCTAACCAAGGAAATCTACAGATTCAACACAATATCCATTAAATTACCAACATTATTCTTCTCAGACCTAGAAATGACAATACAGAAATTCATATTGAAACATAAAAGACCACAATCACCAAAACAATCCTCAGCAAAAGAAACAAAGTGAGAGGTATCATACTTCAAACTTTACTATAAGGTTACAATAATCAAAACAGTGTGGCACTAGTACAATAACAGGCATACAGACCAATGGAATACGACAGAGATTCTGGAAGCAAAACCTCAATTTTTTAACATACTCATCTTTGACAAAGTCTCCAACAACAACCACTGGGGAGAGAAGAACCTATTCAGTAAATGGTACTGGAAAAACTGGCTGACAACATGCAGAAGAATGAAAGAGGACCCCTCCCTATCATCATACACAAAAACCAACTCTAAATGAATCAAAGACCTAAATGTAAAACCTCAAACTATAAGAACCTTAGAAAATGCAGGAAACAGCCTTATGGAAATTGAACTGTATATCTGACAAAGGCCTAATATCCAGAATCTCCAAGGAACTCAAACATGCTGAAAGGATAAAAAAACAGCCCTATTAAAAAGTGGGCAAAAGATATGAATAGACACTTCTCAAAAGTGGACATACAAGCAGTCAACATATACATGAAAAAAAAATGATCAGTCATCACAGAAATGCAAATTAAAACCACACTGAGATACCACCTAACTTCTGTCAGGATGACCATCACCAATAATTCAAAAAACAACAGATGCTAGAGAGGATGCAGGGAAAAGGGAACACTTCTACACTGTTGGTGGGAGAGTAAACTAATACAACCACTGTGGAAAACAGTCTGGGGATTCCTAGAAGATCTAAAAATCACCCTTCCAAATGACCCAGCAATCCCCCTTTAGGGAATATACCTGGAGGAACTCAAATCATTTCATAAAAAAGATACCTGCACACTCATGTTTATTGCAGCATTATTCACAGTAGCAAAAACATAGAACCAACCATGCTGCCCATCAAAAGTGGACTGGATTTTTAAAATGTAGTACATATACACAATGTAATACTATGCAGCCCATAAAGAAGGAAAACATAGACTTCACAGCAACTTGGATGGATTTAGACTCTATCATATTTAATGATCAATCACAGAAACAAAAAACTGAGTACCACATGTTCTCACTCATAAGCAGACCCTGAACATTTATCATAATACTGTAAGAAAGGGTTTGGCAGTAGCAGGATGCTGCCAGGGGGTGGGGGGGAGCACATAATATCAATAAGGGTACCTGATCTTAAACTAGGCAAAGTAGGAACCAAAGGGAGGTCCAAACTTTGCCTCTTATCTACCTAATCCTAAATTGTAACCCACATCTTTAAAATAAACATAAATAAATTTAAAAAGAAAAGAAAGAAAAACTGCTTGAGCAGTGGAAAAGGCGTCTTGATAGGTGTATTCCATCAAATGGAGAGTACTTGGAAGATAAATTTAAACATGTAAGTATGCATATATAATTTTTTATAAATTCAGAGTTTTTGAGGGTCCCCCCTTGCATATGTTTTAGTTTTTTTCTTAGTGTTTGCTCTGGAGATTACAGCTGACATTTTAATTTATAACAATGTAGAGTGGATTAGTACCGCCCTAATTTCAATTTTCTCTAATACAGGTCCACCCTCACTTTAGGCTCTTATTGTCACAAGGAACTCATACATGCTGTATCTTTATACACTGCATGCCCATCAACATAGATATGTAATTATTGTTTTATGCACTTGTATTTTAAATAGAAAAGAGGGAAAAGATGAGTTATTTAAAATACCTATTTATACTGTTGTTTATATTTATCTACGTATTCACCTTTACAAATTTCTTTATTTGTGTGGATTCAAGTTATTTCCTAGTGTCTTTTCATTTAAACCTGAAAAACTACCTTTCACATTTCTTTTGGGGCATGTCTGATAGTGATGAATACTCTCCATTTTTGTTTATCTGAAAATGTCTTAATTTATCCTTCACTTTTGAAAGATAGTTTTACCAGATATAGAATTATTGGTTGACAAGTTTTTTTGTTTCTTCAGTTTCAGGTCTCTGAATATGTCTTCCCACTGCCTTCTGGCCACCACTATTTCCAATGAGAAATCAGCTGTTAACCTTCTGGGGTTTTGCTTGTTTGCTTGCTTTGTTTTTTTGTTGTTGTTGTTTGTTTTTTTTTAAGATGTAGGGTGAAATTCAGGGTTAGATATACAAATGGTTATTATACAGGTAAAGTTTGGGCCTCACTTTGGTTCCCACTTCAACTGGTTTGAGATCAGGTACCCTTATTGATGAAGTGTGCCTCCACTCCCCTGGCAGTTTCCCATAATGGCCAATCCCTTTCTTGTAGTTTTATGATAACTGTTCAGGGTCCATTTATGAGCAAAAATATGTGGTACTCAGTTTTTTGCTTCTGCGATAGATCACTGAACATTACAGACTCTAAATCCATCCAAGTTGCTGCAAAGTCCATATTGTTTTCCTTACTTATGGCTATGTAGTATTCCATCATGTACATGTACCACACTTCTTTATCCAATATACTTTCAATGGACAGCATGGTTGGTTCCATGTTTTTGCTATTGTGAATAGTGTTGCAATAAACATGTGTGCAAAAGTATCTTTTTTATAGAATGACTTGAGGTCCTCCAGGTATATTCCCAGAAGAGAGATTGCTGGGTCCTACGGGAGGTAGATTTTTCTATCTTTTAGGAATCACCACACTTTTTTCCACAGTGGTTGTACTGGTTTACACTCCCACCAATAGTGCAGAAGTGTTCCCTTTTTCCCACATCCTCTCCAGCATCTGTTGTTTTTTTGAGTTATTGATGATGGTCATCCATTTTTTCATGGACTGGAGCTAGGTGGTATCTCAGTGTATTTTTTTTTTTTTTTTAAGATGTGGGGTACAATTCAGGGTTACGTATACAAATGTTAATTATGCAGGTACACTTGTTGATAAGGTGTGCCTCCTCCTCCCTCCCCCATTCTGCTGGCAGTTTCTCACTACGGTCAATCCCACCACCCCACCTCCTCTGGCAGTTTCCTACTACTGCCAATCCCTTTCTTATAGTATTATGATAATTGTTCAAGGTTTGCTAATGAATGAGAACATGTGGTACTCAGTTCTTTGTTTCTGTGATAGATCACTCCGTATTATAGACTCCAAGTCCATCCAAGTTGCTACAAAGTTCATAATTTTGTCCTTCTTTGTGGCTGTTAATATTCTAACATGTATATGTACCACATTTTTTAAATCCAGTCCTCTTTTGATGGGCAGCAAGGTTGGTTCCATGTTTTGCTATTGTGAATAATGCTGCAATAAACATGCATGTGCAGGTATCTTTTTCATAGAGTGATCTGAGTTCCTCCAGGTAAATTCCCAAAAAGGAGATTGTGGGGTCATATGGAAGGTCAATTTTTAGATCTTTTAGGAATCACCTCTGTGCTTTCCACAGAGGTTGTATTAGTTTACACTCCCATCAGCAGTGTAGAACTGCTTCCTTTCCCCCACATCCTCTCCAGCATCTGTTGTTTTTTGAATTATTGATGGTGGTACTCCTTATTGGAGTTAGGTGGTATCTCAGTGTGTAATTTGCATTTCTTTGATGACTAGTGATGCTGAGCATTTTTCATGTATCATTTGGCTGATCATGTCTTCTTTTGAGAAGTATCTACTCATATCTTTTGCCTACTTTGTAATGAGGCTGTTTATTTTTTTCTTTTCAGCATGTTTGAGTTCCTTGTAGAGCCTAGATGTTAGGTCTTTATCAGATACACAGTTGGCAAATATTTTTTCCCAGTCTGTGGGCTGTCTTCCTGCTCTCTTGATGGTTTCTTTGACTTTGCTGAAGTTTGTCAGTTTGATGAAGTCCCACCTGTATATCTCTTATGGCATGGGCACTTGGAGTTTTGATCAGGAATTGGTTGCTAGTTCCATTTCCATAGAGTTGTCACCTGCATTTTCTAGGTTCTTATAGTTTGGGGTTTTATGCTAGGTCTTTGATCAATTTAGAGTTTATTTTTGTGTATGGTGATAAGCAGAGGCCTTGTTTTAATATTCTGCATGTGGTCAGCCAGCTTTCACAGCACCATGCACTGAATAAGTTCTCCTCTCCCCGGTGGCTGTTAGTGGAAGCTTTGTCAGAAATGAGTTGACTGAGAAGTTGAGGTTTTGCCTCCAGAGTCTCTATCCTGTTCCATTGGCCTATATGCCTGTTCTTTGCACCAATAACAAGCTGTTTTGATTATTGTAGCCTTATAATAAAGTTTAAAGCCCAGAAGTGTGATACCTCCCACTTTGTTTCTTTTGCTGAAAATTGTTTTGGCCATTTGTGGATGTTTATGATTCCATATGAATTTCTGTATTGTTGTTTCCAGGTCTGAGAAGAATGATGCTGATAATTTAATGGGTATTGTATTAAATCTGTAGGTTGTCTTGGGTAGGATGGACATCTTAACAATGCTGATTCTTCCAATCCATGAGCAAGGAATATTTTGCCATTTATTTGTGTCATCTTTGATTTCTTTGAGTGATGTTTTGTATTTCTCATTGTAAAGGTCTTTCACTTCTCTGGTTAGGAAGATACTGAGGTGTTTCTTTGTTTTGGTGGCTATTGTGAATGGGATTGTGCTTTTTATTTGGTTCTCTGCCTGTTTGTTGTTGGTGTATAAGAATGCGACTGTCTTTTCCATGTTGATTTTGTATCCTGAGACTTTGCCAAAGTCCTTTATCAGTGCAAGAAGGCTTTTGACAGATTCTCCCAGATTTTTGAGATATAGAATCATATCATCAGCAAAGAGGAATAGCTTGACTTCCTATTTTCCAATTTGGGTGGCCCTAATTTCCGGCGCTTGTTTGATTGCTCTACCTAGGACTGTGTTGAACAAGAGGGGTGAAAGTGGGAAGCCTTGTCTTGTTCCAGTCTTCAGGGAAATATTTGTCCATTTAGCAATATGTTTAACCTTTCAAAGAACCAGCTTTTTGTTTTGTTGATTTTTCCTATGATATTTTTGTCTTCTATGCCCTGTATCAACCCTAAATGGATCAAAGACCAAACAAAACCTCAAACTGTAAGAACCTTAGAAAAGGTAGGAGACATCTTTATGGAAATTGGAACTTTTAACAATTCCTGATCAAAACCCCAAGTGCCCATGTCATAAGAGATAAGAAAAACAAGTGGGACCTCATCAAACTGACAAACTGATAAATTGGATTTATTGTAGATGGCTCCAGTAGGTAGCCATCTCTCTTGCCACCCTTGGGATTTTTTCCTTTATAACTACTCTGTGCAAGTTGATTACTATGTGTCTAGGCGTTGGTCTTCTTATTTGATAGTAATTTTGAGGTATGTTCTCTCTTTGCCTAGGTGTTCAAGGATTTTTATCAAGAAGTAATGCTGGATTTTATCAAAAGCCTTTTCTGTGTCTAATGATATAATCATGTGATTCTTATTTTTGCCTCTCTTGGTGTATTTAATTAAATTTGTGAATGTTGAACCAGCCCTGTATCTTGAGGATGAAGCCTACTTGGTCATGGTGGATGATTTTTAAGATGTGTTGTTGGATCCGATCTGCTAGAGTCTTGTTGAGTATTTTTGCATCTATGTTTATCAGGTATATTGGCCTATAGCTATCTTTCTTTCTTGGATCTTTACCCACTTTGGGTATCCGTGTGATGTTAACTTTATAAAATGATTTGGGTAGAGTTTAGTCTTTCTCCATTGCTTTCAATAGGATTGGTATCAGCTCCTCCTTGGATGTTTTGTAGAACTCTGCTGGAAAGCCGTCTGGCTGAGGACTTTTTTTGTGGGTTGTTTTCTTATAATGGAGTTGACTTCCTGGGTTGTTATTGATCTATTTAATGTCTCCATTTCTTTGTGTTTCAACCTTGGGAGGTTGTGTGATATCAGAAAGTCCTCCATTTCATTTAGGTTTTCAAGTTTGTTTCCTTACAGGTGTGCATAGTAATCTCTGATAATTTCTTGTATTTCTTCAGGGTCCATTGTGATTTGATCTTTTGCATTTCTGATTGTGTTTATTTAAGATTTTTTCTCTTTTTCTTGGTCAATCTGGCTAGGGGGCCCATCAACCTTGTTTAACCTTTCAAAGAACCAGCTTTTTGTTTCATTGATTTTTTCCTATAATATTTTTGTCTTCTATGTCCTGTATTTTGGATTTTACGTTGGTGATCTGGATCCTTCTGCTGAAGTTAGGGCTTTGGTGGTCTTGTATTTCCAGCTCCCTTCGGTGATTTGTTAGGTTGTTAACTTGTGATCTTTCCATTTTCTTGATGTGTGTATATAAAGAAATGAATTCCTCTCTCAGTGCTGTTTTCATGATATCCCATAGGTTTTGGTAAGCTGTGTCTTTATTTTCATTTGTTTCCAGAAATCTTTTAATTTCTGCTTTGATTTCCATGTTGATTCATGAGTTGTTCAGCATCATGCTGTTTAGTGTCCATGTCTTTGTGGGTTTTGGAGTAGCTTTGTTAGTGTTGACATTTATTTTTATTCCACTGTAGTCTGAGAAAGTACATGGCAATATTTTGATTTATGGAATTTGTTTATGCTTGACTTATGTCTGAGGATGTGGTTTGATCTTGGCATACATTCCACATGGTGATGAGTAGAATGTATATTCTGTGGTTGTTGGGTGGAGTGTTCTATAGGTATCTATTAAGTCCATTTGGTCAAGCATCGAGTTGAGATTCCAGATTTTCTTGTTGATTTTTTGCCTCAGTGATCTACCTAGTGTTGTTAATGGGGTATTTGAGTCCCCAGCTCTGACAGTGTTTGAGTCAGTGTCTTTTTAGTTTGCATAGAAGCTGCTTTATAAATGTTGTGCTCCTATGTTAGGTGCATATATGTTTAGGATGTATATTTCTTGTTGCTGGATTGAACTTTTATCATTAAGTAGTGACCTTCTGTATCTCTTTTAATTTTTGGTAACTTAAAGGACATTTTGTCTGATATTAAGATTGCAACTCTTGCTTTCTTTTGTGTTCTGTTTGCCTGATAATTTCTTTTCTGTTCTCTTATATTGAATCTGTGAGTGTCCATTCTGGTGAGATGAGTCTCCTGAAGGCAGCATATTGTTGCATTTTTTTATCCAGTTTGCCATTCTGTCTTTTTAGTGGTGCATTTAGTCCTTTCACATTCAGGCTAATTATTGAGATGTGAGAGTTTATCTCTGTCATGAGGTTCTTATAGGGTTTGTTGTTGTCGTTGTTTATTTGTTTTCTTTTAATTTTGGGGTCAATATATTTGTGTGTTTTCAATCTTTTTCCTGTATTCTTGAGAAGAGTGTTGTTGGTTTTTTTTTTTTTTCCTGTGTTTAATACTTTCTTAAGTGTTTCTTGTAGAGCTAATCTGGAGGCAGCGTAAACTCTTAGGGATTGAATGTCTGGGAAAGATTTGAATTCTCCATCACTGATGAAGCTTAGCTTAGCTAGGTAGGAAATTCTTGGTTGAAATTGTTTATCTTTGACAACTTTGAAGATCGGACTCTAGTCTCTTCCAGCCTATAGTGTTTCTACAGATAAGTTTGCTAGTATTTTAATTGGTCTTCCCCAGTAGGTAGTCTGGCCTTTCTCTCTTGCTACCCTTAGTATTTTTTCTTTCATACCTACTTTGTGTAAGTGAATTACTATGTGTCTAGGCATTGGTCTTCTTATTTGATGTCTTGCAGGGATTCTCTGAATCTCTTGTGTTTGAATGGTCACATCTCTGATGAGATGAGGGAAGCTTCCTTGGACAATTTTATGGAATGTTTGTTCTAGGGTCTCTGCTTCTCTACCTGCCTCAGGAATGCCAATTAATCTTAGCTTCATCCTCTTGATATAATTGCACATCTCTTGGAAGCTTTATTCTGTTTTTATAAACTTCTTTTCTATGTTTTTAACAGTTTGAGCTAGTTCCATATTTTAGTCCTCAAGCTCTGAGATTCTGTCTTCTGCTTGGTTAATTCTCCTTTCTATGCTTGTCAGTTTGTTATTTCATTTACTGTATTCTTTATTGCTGTCATCTCAGTTATTAACTCCTTCTTTCTTTCCTCTTATCTCTCCTCATTTCTAATCATTCTTTTTATTAATATCTTGATCTCTGGGTTTGTGGTTTGGGACCAGTCATACTGGGAGCTCTTTATTGTTTGAGTTCCAAAGTCTGTATTCTCAGGTGCTGTCTTCCCAGAGGTTTTCTGTATGAGGCCTGCATACTTTCTTTGATTCGTCTTCATTTGTGATGGTTTTCCTCCTCCTTCCCCCACTTCTTTAATTCCATTGCCACATGATGGTGGAATAGCTTTCACTTCCGTTTGCTCAATCCCCTATTCTTCCTTATGTAGATCCTTTGGATTTGTTCACTTTTGAAGCTGGATTGGGAACAGGGGCTGTGCTTTTTTGCAGTTTTGATATTTGATTAAGGTGTGATGGTGGGGCCGGACTCAGTGGCTCAGCCTGTAATCCCAGTACTTTGGGAGACCTAGGTGAGTGGATTGCCTGAGCCTGTGGGTTCAAGACCCACCCAGGCAACTTGGTGAGGCCTCATCTCTATAATAAATCAAAAATTAGCCGGGCGTGGTAGCATGCACCTGTAGTTCCAGCTGAGGTGGAAGAGTTGCGGAGGTTGAGGCTGCGGTGGTCGGGAGCATGCCACTGCACTCCAGTCTGGGTGACAGAGTGAGACTCCAACTCAAAAAAAAAGGGTGTGATGGTGGAAGCTGTAGTTCAGAAGCTATCTGCAGATCACAGTATCCACTGACAGGTGTGTGGGCCCCTCTGGAACTCACTTCCCACCACCTTATAATCTGTCCATGTGGTGGGTGCATAAGTATGCACCCCCCCCCCGTGAGCAAAATGAGATAAGTAAAAGGGGAAGAACAGAAGGAGGAGAAAGGGAGACTAAAGGAAGATGAGAATAGAGAAGAAGGAGAAGAAAAACAGACAGGCACACCAACTAATGAATAAACAAAGACACATACAAAAAAAACAAGATAAAACAAAAACATACAAACATGCAAACAAAAAATAACCATGATGAGGCACTTGCCCTCAACAATACCCATACTCAAACAGAAAAACTAAAAACACAAAGCAAAAACAAATATTACAACAAACATAAACAAAAACAGAGGAAAGAAAATTTTAAAAAGAGCTCCCTCTGTGGTTGTTTTTGGAACTTTAGGTTCCTTTCCCAAGCACCACCACCATTTTTGGCCACAACTGTAGTAGGGAGTGGACTCCAATCTCCAGTCCCTCCTCTTTGCTCTTGGCACAGGTTAGTTGAGTGGCTTTTAGCCCCGTGGACTACCATGGGAGGAGGGTAAATCAGATCTAGGCTCATCCAACTTGTCCACTGCTGCTGCTGCTGCCACCAAGTCCCCCACTCAGATCTGATGTTTCTGTGCCTGGTGCAGTGTGGGGGTGGAGCATTCATCTATCCGTGTCTGCTCTTGAAGTTTCCTCTCTGGATCAGTGATGGTCAATCCTAGAAGGATCCAGAGATTGCCTCTGGGTCCTAGTTTGGAAGCTGGACAGAGCTGGCGGGCCAATGCAGGTCTCTGTCTGGTCCCAGGGCAGAGAAAATGGCAGCAGAGGTTGGTGTCTCCTCACCAGTGGCTTGGCTTCTGTCTTGTTTCTTTCAAGATTATCTTTGTCTTTGGCTTTCATCAGTGTATTATGATATGTCTCAGTGTACATTACTTTGATTTTATACTACTTGGACTATTTTGAGCTTCTTGAGTATATAGGCTAGTGTTTTCCACCAAATTTCAGAAGTTTTTATTTCTTCATATATTTTTCTGTCTTTTTCTCACTCTCCTCTCTTGGGACATCCAGTATGTTTATGTTAGTATACTTAATAGTTTCTTCAAATCTCTGTGGCTCTGTTCATTTTTCTTCTTTCTTTTTTTCTCTCTGTTCCTCAGAAAGCACCATTGACCTATTTTCCAGTTTACTGATTTTTTTATTCTGCCTGTTCACATCTGCTGTTGAGTCTTTTTAGCACTTTTTAAAATCTGTTATTATACTTTTTAACTCCAGAATCCCTATTTGATTCTTTTGTGAAATTTTTATCTCCTTATTGATATTCTCTATTTACTGAAACATTATGATCAAGGTTTTCTTTAGTTCTTTAAACATGGTTTCATTCAGTCTCTGAATATATTTAAAATAACTGACATAAAACCCCTGCCTAGTTAGTCCAATGTCAGGGCTTCCTCAGGAACAGTTTACATTTATTGCTTTTTCTCCTGAGCATGGGCCAAACTTTCTTGTTTCCTTGCATGCCTTATAAGTTTTGTTGAAAACTGATAATTAAAAATAGTATAATGTGGCAACTCTGGAAATAAAATTCTCTCTAACCTCCCCAGGATTTGTTGTTTCAGGTTGTTGTAGTTGTTTTTATTTGTTTAGTGACTTTTCTGAACTAATTTAGTAAAGTTTGTATACTTTGTCATGTGTGGCCTCTGAAGTCTTTGTTCTGTTTGCTTAGTAATCAGGTAATGAATGGACAGAAATTTCCTTAATCACTAGAAACAAAACTTCTCCCAGTCTTTGTAGAAGAGCTCTCATATATGCTAGAACACACCTTCACTATTCAGGTAGGCAATTACAACTCTGCCTCAGCCTTCACTTTTTCATTCTGTAGAGGCACAAAGAGCACCAGCAATGAAAATTGAAGTCTTCTCAAATCTTTCCCAAGCATGTGCACAGCCATACATATAATGTGGCCTTCTAGTTTCCTAAGAATGCACTAAAGCTTTTCAAAGCCCTTATCCCCTAAGTATCTCATTCCCCAGCCTTTCCTCCCAAGCATTTTGTTTAGTCTATTATTTGTCCCAACTGTTACCTAAGCATCACAACAGCAACTAAAATGTTTGCCAATAAAGGCTTTTGACAAATGAACCAAGATAACTACTTTAATATTGAGAGAGTTCTGAGTTAGGCGAGACAAAGGCAAGCCTTTTCAGCTAGTTTTCCAGGAAGCCATCAAATAGGTCACCACAGATAAGTATAATTCTTTGCAAATGATGTACATTCTCTTCATTCCACTACCTATAGCAGGAATGCAGATTTTATAAATAGGGGTACTAGTGATCTGGAAAATGGGATGGGAGCAGGGTAAGTTTTTTTAATCCACAGAATTCACTGTTCTTACAGAGATTCAGTTGTTTTTTCTTGACAAAGTGCTCCACTGATTGCTACAAGCTTTTGGTTCAGTTTCAAAGTGTTAAAAAAAATTGACTCTGAAAGTTTTGGCCAGTTTTTTCAATGCTTTTATGGAGGAATGAACTTTTAAAGTCCTTACTCTGCCATTTTTCCAGCTGTATATTTTCGTAGATGTTTCTATATTTGAGTTCATTGAGCTTCTCAGATCTAGAAAGTTATAGTTTTCATCAAATTTGGAAAATTATAATAACTATTAAACATTGTTGTAAGGCTTACCAATAATTTAAGGAGTCTACAACACCACCTTGCCTACAGCACTCAACAGTAAAAATTATTATTATATCTGTGCCAGACACACAGTAAGAAAAAGAAAAGAATGATAAAATTTGCCCTCCAGGAACTCAAAATGTATTGGATGTTTATTTCTTCAAAATATTCCCATCTTTTAAAAAATGGCCTCATTTTTTGTTGATTATAGTTTATTTCCTTTCCTTATTTTGCCTAAATTTTCCTCCTTGTCCCCTATATATCCACCTTTCTTTGCATAACCAACTCAAGTCCCTAATCAAGACTTCTTTCGGGGAAGCCTACCCACAATTTTCTATTCAAAAAACATGAAGTAAATGAACCAAGCCACTTAGAAAGACACAAAATTCACAAATGTACACAATGCAAACATCTACCAGCTACTAAGTTCACTGTGTGTTTCAGAATCACATTTAATCACATCTGATATTACAACTTTCTGTCTGATTTCGGATAATTCTCCTGCAATTTCACAATAACTCACAAGCTACAACACCCACATTCACAAGCAAACTTCAGGTCTTTTTCAAGATAGCTTGCTACATTTACATATTTCTTAATCAAACAATGACTTTTAAGCTTCACAGAGTGATTTGGGAGTGCTGGAATGGAAGAAATAATTTATGATGACTATGAAAGCAACAAGAATAAAAGGCACAGTGATGAGTATTAAGAAGCCAGAGTTCAAAAGTACAGTGGCCAGTAGCCACAGTTGATGGCAAAGTGCCAGTATCCTACTCTTTCTATAGAAAAATTTTGACGGTGGTTTGTCGTTCTTGGTTCCAGCTCATTCTCTGAGTCGGATCTTCACTTGTCCTCCAGTTTCTGCCAACTATCTTACATCTTCTAATAAATCCTTCTCTCTTAAATTACATAGTGCTGGTCTGTTATTGACAGTCAAGAACTCTGACCAGTCCACCAGTCATCTATTTCTAGCCCTAATCTCTGTCATATTAGAAATGATCTTGATAAATCAATTCCAGAAGGCTTAAAAGTTACATTCATGTGTGCTAATAAAACAAGTAAATTCTTAAAATCCTTGAATAAGTATGACCTCTTTTAAATTTGAAATTGAATCTCCTACTGCTACTATTTATGGAAATTATAACTAAGTCAGTTAGACTAAATTTTTTATCTAGTAATTGAAGATTATCTAGTAATTAGGAGATTTTTTAATTTAAAAAAAGTAAAAGCTAATAAAAAGTTATGCTATATTCAACTAACTGGCTTCAATTAGTTGAAATTTTAATAAAACAACTTTGCATAAAATTTGGCAGGAAAATAATTATAACTACTTCAATTATTAACATTACCAGCTTCAGATAATTTGGTTTAAATTTTTAATATTATTGTGCATTTCATGACCTCTTGCTTCTCCTTCACGTCTCAAGGTTTTAAAAACATTGACAATCTGACTTCTCTCAAATTTAAATTTCTATACTTGATATCTCCCTTGTGCCTAAAATTTCTATATTCAACTGGTTACTTAACAGATCCTGATCTTCCACCCTAATTCCCAAATATGCTGCCTTCCCATAGTTCCCCATCTCTGAAAATGGGAATGTCATGCCTCCAGATGCTCAGGGGGAAAAAAAAAGAGTCCTCCTTGACTCTATTTTTCTCATACCTGGCAGTCAATCTACCACCAAATCCCATTGGCCCGGTCTTCAAAATCTAGAATCTGACCACTCTCACCACTTCTGCTGCTTTCACATCCTAATCTAAACCACAACTACCTCTCGTCTAGAATATTACAATAAATTTCTAACTTTTCTCCTCTATTTTCTTCCTTGCAGTCTTTCAGTCAATTTTCAGCATATGCAGAGATGCTAATTTTAAAAATAAGTCAGATCATATCATTCTTCTTCTCAAAATCCTCCAATGGATTCCTACCTCATTCACAACAAAAATCTGAGTCTTTATAATGGTCAAAAATGTCCCTACATAATCTGTCATTCCACCACAACCAAGCTCAGTTCATTAAGAGTGACTGAGTCTGCCACACTATACTCCTACTATTCCTGGAATAATCTAGGCATGTGCCTACTTCAAGACCTTGCTCTTTCCTCTACAGCTGTTCAGGCAACCATATGACTTATGTACAACCATATGACTCACTCCTGCAGCTCTCTCAAGTCTTTACTCAAATGTCTTCTTAAATTGAACTTTAATAACTACTCTAAAATAGAAATTCTTCTCCTCCTTTATAGTATACCACATTTCCTTTCCCTACCCTGTTTTTCTTCATAGTATACTGTGTTGCTGATATTCACACCAGTTAACTACAAATTTAATTAGGGCAGGAATATGTGTCTGACTTTTTCACTGATATATACCCAGCATCTATAACAGTGTTTGGCACATTATAGGTGCTCCATAAAAATGTGTACAATTAACAAATAAATTCATGAAAGCTTAGGAAAATACATTATAATGAATATTTACGTGAATAAGAATGATTTATTTAAGTGGCAGTTTTAAATTTCTCAGAAGAGTTGAAATTTATTCAAGAATTTTAAGGGAAAGGTTGAAGTATGTAAAAGAAGAAAGACATCTGAGAAGTCTTCCACATTAAATACTAGAAGCTAAGTCATATTATCAACAGAAATTCATATTTATTTTTATTCTGTCAAATTTTCATAGTATTTCAAATACCATAACTTTTTTATATTATCAGCAACAACCTCAAAAAGAAGCAGGACATCTAAACAAGTAAAAATATGTATGCTTTAATAATTCCACCAATTTCAAATGATGTTTTGATTGTTGTGCACCTGCAAACTCCAAGAGATTACCTGGCAATGCAGTGGCATAATTAACCTAATGTACTTTTCTTAGCTCATAAATCACATTATCTGACCCCCTAAGCTCCTGGCACAAAGACTTTGAAAAGAATGTAAAATTCCCACTGAATTAACTACAAATTATTACAGACACAAGAATCCTTTTTAAGTGAATTTTTTTAACACAGTATTCACCAAAGAATTTAATAATTTATGTTTTAAAGAAAAAATAAAAACAAAGGAAATGTTAATGTAGTTATCTTGTCAAAATTTATTTTATTTTGTTTTATTTATTTATTTTTTGAGTCAGAGTCTCACTCTCTTACCTAGACTGCAGTGCAGTGGGCACACTCATGGCTACTGCAGCCTCAAACTGCTGGGCTCAGGCAATCTTTCTACCTTAACTTTCCAAGTAGCTGAAACTACAGGTATGTGCCACCATGCCCAGCTAATTTTTTGATTTATTAAAGAGACAAGGTCTCACTAAGTTGCCCAGGCTGGTCTCAAACCCCTGAGCTCAGGCAATCTGCTCACCTCTGCCTCTGTCCATGGTTTAGCAGTGGCTGTGTTCCTCTTCCTCAGGCAATAGTTTCTGTCAGGAAGCTCCTTTAATGTTTACAGTTGTCTCTGTGTGATAGTAACAACTCACTGTCCATGCTCCTTCAGGATTCTAGCTGCTCTTAGTCCCCAAGTGCTTCCATTCCTGGTTGGTCCCCTTAACTCTGCTCATACTTTTCTCATAGATAATTTAAAAACTTTGAGAAGGCCTTCTACCACCTGCCGGGACTATGACTGATATTCTAATCAAGAGGAGGACTTGACAGATAAAAGCAGAGACAGTTTATCCACTTTAATAAAAGGGAAGACAGAGTATATTGATGCAGATATAGGTAGGCTGGTAGATTAATAGGTGAAAAGATTAGAAAGTTCTCTTTTGTTTTTATTGTCTCAATAAAATAGGAAGAAAGGTCAGCAGCTAATGTTGAAGAAGGTAAAGTATGTTGCATTTGAGGAGAAAGAAGGTATGAAAATGTTCCCTCTGAGAATAAAAAATTGGGCTGTCTGAGGAAATATAATAGACTTTTGGTCATAAATTTAAAGGGAAACCAGTTGACTAGATTGTGTGTATTTCTTTAGCTACATTTGGCTACCTTGGTATAGGCTAGAGACAGAGATAGGTTTAACCAGAAGTTGGTTTTTGCCAACCAATGAAGGGAACAACAAAGAAACTGAAGATTATGCAATTGGGTAATTATAATAATGAATCATGTATTCTAAGTTGGGTAAGGAGTGACGTGAAGACTTACAGTAGCTAACAGTCATGAAAATGTATAGAGCCAACGATTTAGCAGTTCTTGGGGAATCAAAGAATGATTGATATGGGAAGTATAGAAATGAACTGGATCAATAGGAAATGATGAGTGGTGGTCAAAAAGTGGGATGTTTAAATTTCAGATTTTAGAGGTTATTAATAATGATAAGATACAGTGTAAAATATAAGAGTAGGTAGCCTAGATGCACTGGAGGAAGAAATTATTACTGGAAAGGACATTGAGGAACTGATCCAAGGAACTAGATTGTCCACACAGACAGAATAATGACAATAATTCAAATGTGAGAGTATAAAATTATCACGTAGAATATTGCACCCATTTTTCTATATCTTTCATTCAGTATGCAAAGTCACTATTCCTCTCCATAATCATTTGTGTTTACAAAAAATGTTTTTGCATTAGCTGATCTCTTCCAAGTTATAATTATAAATACTCAAACACAGAAATAAAAGTACCCAGAAGCAGTTATTTTTTTAGTACCTGCACAGGGCCGTGTTAAATATGCTAAGTTTTCCACATTTCCAGAGACTATATTTCTAGAAAGAGATATAAAGAAATTAAATTTGTAAGAGGAAACTGACACGAAGAAAGTAAGCACATATTCTGAAAAGTTACTAAATGAAGCCCTGCATATAAAAAAAGCCTTTGCTAATTTTACTAATTATAAAGTCCCTCCTTACCTTTGGGGAATGTGTTCCAGGACCCCCAGTGGATGCCTGAAACCAAGGACAGTACTGAACCCGATTGCTGTCAATTGAAACATATTTCTTTTTTTTTTTTAACTTATAATTTTTTTATTTTAAAGATGTGGGGTATAATTCAGGGTTATGTATACAAATATTCATTATGCAGTTACCCGTGTTGATGAGGTGTGCCCCCCTTCCCCAGGCAGATTCCCACTACTGCAAATCCCGCCTGCCCATCGACCGATATTCCCACCGCCCCCTGCCCAGCATTCCTGCAGTTTCCCACTACTGCTACTTCTTTTCTTATAGTATTAATGATAGTTGTTCAAGGTCCACTTTATGAGTGAGAACATGTGATACTCAGTTCTTTGTTTCTGTGAAAGATCACTCAGTGTTATAGACTCTAAGTCCATCCAGGTTGCTGTGAAGTTCATGATTTTGTTCTTCCTTATGGCTGCATAATATTCCATCACGTATGTGTACCACATTTTTTAAATCCAGTTCTCTTTAATGGGCAGCATGGTTGGTTCCATGTTCTTGCTATTGCGAACAATGCTGCAATAAACATATGTGAGCAGGTATCTTTTTTATAGAGTGATTTGAGTTCTTTTGGGTATATTCCCAGCAAGGTGATTGCAGGGAAACATATTTCTATTCATGCCTTCTACCCACAAATTTAACACCTGTTCTGTCTTAACAAAGCACTTATCATTCACTGTGGCCACAACTTTTGTAGTATAAAATGCGACTGCAAAACTAGCACAGACTTAGTTTTCCTTTTTCACGGTTTCAGAAAGGAGGTCCTTTCTTACCATAGTTCTTAGCAAATTCAGCATACTATTTTTTTTTTCTTTTCCTTATTAAATTGAAACCTTTCACCTTTTCACATAAACACTTTATGGCTTTTCTTTGGTATATTCAAATTGCCATCATTATCACTATGGTATTTGGGGGCCATTATTAAGTACAATAAAGATTACTTGAACACAAGCTCTGTGATACTGTGACAGTTGATCTGATAACCAAGACTACTACCAAACAACTAAAGGGTGAGTAGCATATACAGTGTGCATGCACTGGACAAAGAAATGTTTTACATCCAGGCATGAGATTTTATCACACTACTCCTAACAGTGCACAATTTAAAACTTATAAATTGTTTATTACTGGAATTTTCATATAATATTTTTGGACTGCAGTTGACCACTGGTAACTGAAACCACAGAAAATGGAACCACGGATAAAGGGAGACTACTCTATCTCAATTAATGAAATCTAAACTCACTTTTATAATTATTGCCCTATTTTGGTCAATTGAAGAGTTCATGGACTCTTATTTTTAAAACTCATGGAGCAACTATTTCTGAAACACAAGGCTTATTTCTGAAATAATGATTTATTTTTAAATGACTTTTTTCAAAACTCAAGACTTTGCTGAAAGCGATATCTAATAGTCAGTGCAATAAATAAATGCTCTGCCTGAAAGGCAGCTGGCTGGCCCCTAAAATTCTAAATAGGAAGCTAGCAGAGAGAAGCTCAACTCTATTATCTTTACTTCTCAGACACTCACATTGTACTTTCTCCATTGTACCCTTCTCTTCTACAGTTCCATTTCCCAGGCATGAAAAAGATTAGGTTTTTCTTTTACTCTCCCTACATGAAATTCTCCTTCAGCTCAGAAGCAGCACCTCCGGATGACTTTCCTATCATAGGCTGAAAGCATGGCCTCTATCATAGGGAAAACCCTATGATGATTTCCTCAGATTTTGACAACCAGGTAATAAGAAGAGGAATAAACCATTTCAAAAATTTATCTTGGTATAATAACTTAAATTGTTACAAAAATATTGAAATGTATCTTTCCAAAGAGCATGGTGTTACCTGTACTTAACTTACTACCTTACAGAACAGATAATAGCCTAAATCTCTCATCCCCACTATACTCCCAAATTCTTTCTCCTCCACTCAGCTTCTGACTCTGCTTTTCTAGAGAAACAAACTGTATCACAATGAAACTTTGTCCCACTTTGTCTTCTTTTTATCCAGAATAAAGGCATTTTTTAAAAAACGAAATTGTTTTTCTCATATAAAGCAATTTTAAAATTATTATTAACTAATAAAAAATACTATGCATAAACTATATTCCCTTCCTCTATAGCTAAATAAATACAAACATT
This sequence comes from Tarsius wallacei, assembly GCA_963574415.1. Lineage (NCBI taxonomy): Eukaryota > Metazoa > Chordata > Mammalia > Primates > Tarsiidae > Tarsius > Tarsius wallacei. Next base: position 12,601 of record CAUYQG010049529.1, on the reverse strand, counting down.
ACTAAGGAAAAGGCTTCCTATTAAGCAAGCATGTGAACAAGGTGTAAGAACAAAATTGTAGACAGAAAAATGTAAAGAGAATGAGAACTCAATTGGGATCCACAATAAGTGAGTCATAAAAGACCATGGAGGGCCGGGCTCAGTGGCTCAGCCTGTAATCCCGTGCTTTGGAAGGCCGAGGTGAGTGGATTGCCTGAGCCCACCGGTTCAAGACCTGCCTAGGCAACTTGGCAAGACCTCATCTCTACAATAAATAAAAAATTAGCTGGGCATGGTAGCACGTGCCTAGAGTTCCAGCTACTTGGAAGGCTGAGGTGGAAGGATCGCCGGAGACCAGCAGGTCAAGGCTGCGGTGGCCGGGAGCGTGCCACCACCCTTCAGTCTGGGCGACAGAGTGAGACTCCAACTCAAAAAAAAAAAAAAAAAAAAAAAAAGACCATGGAGACAGAAGGAACAAAAAAACCTCTAATTTTATAGCTTCAGATGTTGAGGACCAGAAAGATGAAGTGAATTACCCAAGATCATATTCTACATGGTCAGAGATATGGGACCGGAACCAGTTCTACTGACTCTCTGTCGTGATGGAAATCAAGTTAGCTATCTCCCAGGCCTTTTCTACTGAAGAAACTCAGTCAAGTTTTTCATGGAACCAGGGTTCCATCTCACCTTTTGTAGTTCTCTGATTCCTTGTCCAAGTTCCTAACATTCCACTTTAGTCACAAAGCCAAAAATTGTGTGATCTTGATCAAATTATTTAAGCTCTCTGAAATCAGGGTTTTATGTATATAAAAGAGCATTAATAATATGCATTTTGCCAATAAGGATTACAAAAAAATATATGTACAAAAGATACCATTAACTTCCTATCTAGTACCTATTTCCCCCCTTGTTCCACACTAACAGAACTTCATTCTTGTGGGGAACAGCAATGTTTCCATCCCAATGGCTCATGATTAGTTTAAACAAAGCATGACAACATTTTTCTCCATTTCTCAGTCTCCCTTGAGTTAGTAGTGGACATATCACCAAGTTCTGGCTAATGTGACATTTAAAAAATCTGTGTTGGAAAGGAGATGTAAAACAGGGAAGATTTTGCTTTCTTAATAAAGAAAAGAACAATGATTGGGGCTGTTCTTTCTCCTTTCCTTCTTCCTCTTTCACCTTGTCTGGAACTGCAGAAGTCATGTTATGGCCATAAAATAACAAACATGCCAGAAACATCAGAATAATTGCAGAGACATTGGCAGGAATTATCCTGAGAAGCTAACTTAATGGTAGCAACTGCCTACATCATATTGTAAAAATAATACCCTACCTGCTTAAGCTTTCTGCTCTTTTCAGATGAGTACTTTTCTAATTTACATAAGAATGTAACACAGTACCAGCACACAGCAACATTCAATTCTTCATCAATCTATTTAACAAAAATTTACTTAGTGGTTATCATGTACTAGGCACATAGCTAATATAAAAGATATAGCAATAAATAAGACTGGCAAGATGGCTGCTTTTATTCAATTTATATTCCAGTGGAGAAAGTCATGCAACAAAACCAACAAAATTAGAAAGTGGCAAAAGTAGAACAGGGTAATGTGACAGATGTGGGTTGGTGGTAGGGTAGATAGGGAGGGAGGTGAAAATGTCCTTTAAAGACACTGAGTTTTGAATGATGAGATAAGAAAGTTACATAAAGATCTGGATATAAAGGTAATCCAGACCAAAAAAAAAAAAAAAAAGCAAGTGAAAATGTCCTGGGACAGCATTTAGGAACAGGGAGAAAGTCAGTGTGGCTTAAATATACTGAGTAGAGAAGAATGGTAAGAGATGAGATAAGAGAAATAGGCAGGAATGATAAGGGCCTTACAGGTGAGATGTTTGAATTTCATTCCAAAAATAATAGAAAGTTACTAAAAGGTTTTAATTAATAAATAGTATCTAAACGTTTTTAAACACAATACAATAATATGAATTTGACTCAAGAGATTCCTCATGATTTTACCTCTTTCATTCAAAAAACTATTTATTTCAAAGTATTCATCACAATAATACTTATTTGTCTAATGTAGTAGATAACGTGCTCCATGAAAATCAGGCTCACATCTCTCTTATCACCAAAACCCCAGAGCCTAGTGTAGTGAATCTTAGATAGCAGAAGTTCAAATATACGTTGTCAAATGCAACAAATTTAATGACAGATTTGCTGAATTAGAACCAGTCCCTGCACTCAAGAAGCTCACAGTCTGCTGAGGGAAACCAACATGTAATCAATTGACAATAATACAACGCAATAAGTGCTGTATCAGCAATATGAACAAATACTACAGAAACTTAAGGGAGAAAGTGATTAATTCTGCTTAAAAGTAGAAAAAGTATTAGAGAACTATTTAACCAAGTAATAAGTACTCATTTCCTTGGGGTAGATATTTATACTAAGAATGTCTATATCACATTCTATTAATTTTGTGAGTTCCACAGTTCAATAAAAGATATGCTCTATTGACAATTTTTAAAGATATTAACTGATATTTTGGCACATCTTGAGGGCTTATTCCTAAAATAAACTTTTAGAATCTTTCTTATATTTCTATTTTTATGTATATCAATTCTGTGAAAGTATGTCAACAACAAAAAGTAAAATTTAAGGCTATAATATTAGTAATATTAGTATGCTTGCTTTAGGAAAACCTAGATGAAAAAAACTATTGTGTCCTGCTTTTTTACCAGCTATCACATATTAGTCACCAAGTTTGTATTTATTATGTACTTAGCAAAAATCATCAAATCCTTTCATGCTCTCAACAAAGCTTTAGGGTTTCACTGCCTTAGTATATAGAGAAGTCTCATATGCCATCAAAATAAATTATTTTGTTTCGTATTTCAGCAATAGCACAAATAATAACATCCTTCATTCAGATACAACCAGCTTTATAAGATTCCAAAGCACATAAATTTAGTTAAATGGTGCCATCTGGTGACATAAATCTTGCAGTAAATATACAAAACCCAGAGTCATGAATAGCATTCAACGTTCTTGATGGCATCCAACCCAAAATGTCAAATTTAACTTAAATAGTTGATCCTGCCTGGCATGAAACACACAATCACACTCAGTATATGGTGGTTTAACAAAGGGAATTATAAGAATTGTTTGAGTTATAATACATACCTACCACTCTTTTTTCTTAAATTTGCCTTTAAATTTAAAGACTTAGTCTTTGGAAGAAACTTAGGTCTAATGTGATGCCCTATACAATTACTAGAGGATGCTTTTAAAAACATAAATATCAAGAACATCTTGAACCCCTGTTCTTGTCAGATCCATTTCCTAACTCTCCTTTGAACGTCTATGAATTTGTATAATTTTCAACACTTCAAATGCCACTTTCTTAAGAAAGCTTTCCCTGATTCCACTGCTATGGTAAACCTCTAACTCATTGCACCCTCTAATTCTCCTTTGTAACACTTAACACAATAGTGAATAAACCATTTATGCAATTTTGTTTAATGTATGTCTCTACAGTGTATATTATAGTGTTTAGTAGAGTTCAATAAATATATTGTGAATGAATGAATGTGTGGATGGATGGAGAAAATGTCCTTTATCCTCCTCTCTTACACAAATCCTATCAATGACAAGACTCAGCTCAAGTTTACATTTTATATAAAAGCTTTCCCAGCCACACCAATCTACAGTGACCTCAAGCTTCTCTCAACACCTACAGCACTTTGGTCTAGCCCTCATAATTTAGTCCTTGACTATCCTGTACTTTTTTTCATGTATATAAATATTACCTTGCCAATTAACCTTAAACTCCTTAAGGGTAAGCATTTAGATTTAATGACACCTGTCTGCATAAGTCTATGTAAATAGGTAAACACTTAATAAATACTTTGATAATTATTACTATTCAGTTGCAATAACTGGAGCACCTGTACTCTTTTTATTTAAGTGAGTAGCAGTCTTAGTAACTAAGAATCTAACATTCACTATTTTCACCAGTCAAGATTGATTTGAAGGTCCATATTGTAAACTGTTTGTTTCACTGGAGCACATGCTTTAAGGCTGTGAGTGGCAATAAGCATTTCAAAGTAAGTACACCTCTCACACAGGCCGAACAGCAGGATCTCAAGATAGCTTTGCTGTTCTCTATCCATAGTAACATAGGTAGAAACTATCATTAATTATCCAAAGGGAGAAAAAAAATCACTTAGATGTTTCAAATATACTATCGTATTTTTAAAAGAAAATTCGACACCATAATAATATTTGTGAATTTATGAATTCTCAAAGTACTCAACATATGTCCCAGAGTGATAATGGCTCATTGTGCTTGTTAAAGATTAAGTCAGATCTTTATAAAACACAAGAGTGAAGAAATGTCACTGTCACAGTCTTCTAAGTTTATTGATAATATTCACATATTATATTTCTTTCCTTTAATGGCCAAATATCTAACCATTTAGAACAGAAGTTCTCAAACTTTAGTATGCCTCAGAATCACCTAAAAGGGTTATTAAAACACAATTTGCTAAGTCCTACTTCAAAGTTTCTAATTCAGTAGGTCTGGGGTGAGGCCCAAGAATTCACAGTGCTAACCAAGTCCTCAGGTGAATGGTGCTGCTAATCCAAGAACTACATAGTGAGAACCTCTGTTTTAGAAGATTATAGCCAAGTTGCTCCAAATTCACATAACTCTACTGGCTTTCACACTTACTATAATCTATAAAAAGTCTTTGACTTTCTTATGATCAGGAGCAGAAAGAATACATTATGATTAATAATGAAGACCAAAATAGCCATAATGTTTCAAAATAGATGTTATTTTAAAATGAAAATATTATATTAGCATTGTTACATTGAGAATATATATTATTTTGTGAATGAATGAATACATGGATGGATGGGGAAAATGTCCTTCTTTATCCTCTTCAATGACAAGACTCAGCTCAAGTTTACATTTTATATAAAAGCTTCCCCAGCAACACCAATCTACGGTGACCTCATGCTTCTCTCAACACCTACAGCACATATATATATATATTTCCAGCATTTTGGGAGGCCAAGACAGGAGGCTTCCTTAAAACCAGGAATTTGGGACCAGCCTGGGCAACATCACAAGACCTCATCTCTACAAAATAAAGAATTAAAAAAATTAGCCAGCTGTGATGGCACAGGCCTGTAGTTCCAGCTACTCGGGAGACTGAGGCAGGAGGATTGCCTGAGGCCAGGATGTCAAGGCTGCAGTAAACCATAATTGTGCCACTATACTCCAGCGTGGACAACAGAGAGAGATACTGACTCAATAAAAAAGAATTACTATATTAGGAAAACATGCAGTTGGGGTTTTTTTACTCAAATTAAATTGTGATAAAACTCTAATACACATTTCTTTTGTAGTCCCTACCACTATTATAATTAAGTGATTGACTAATTAATTGTTTAATGTCTCTTTTCCCCTACCTGATTTCTTCCACTCTCCCATAAGGATAACTATATCCTCTATAGTTATTGCCTAGTACAATGTCTAACAAGTAAATGGTATTTTTAAAAATGATTGAGTAAATGAATGAATACATAAATGTATTAAAGATCTATTATTACTATTATTAAAGGTCCACATTCTGAAGGTACAAAAAGGGACAGAAATATATTCAATTTATTATAAGGCAATGTGGTAAGTGCTTTGTAGTAATATTAACAAAATGTTATGCGATATAATGAAAGGGCTAGCTAAAGCTTCTACCAAGTAGGGATGAGGTGGAGGGCTTCAACAAGGAGATTATAAATCCCAATATGTAATACAATGCTGTATCACCTCTATTGCTAGTAATCTCAAGTATCCGAAGAGTTCTCTTTTAGCTTTATGGAAATAAGATGCCAACAGATATATTAAAAATGCTCAGTCTCAAGTTAAAGCCACTGAGATACCACCTAACGCCAGTCAGGATAGTAACCATCATCAATAACTCAAAAAACAACAGATGCTGGAGAGGATGTGGGGAAAAGGGAATGCTTCTACACTGTTGGTGGGAGTGTACACCAGTACAACCTCTGTGGAAAACAGTGTGGCAATTCCTAAAAAATCTAAAAGACCTTCCACGTGACCCAGCAATCCTCCGCCTGGGAACACACCTGGAGAAATGCAAATCGTTCTATAAAAAAGACACCTGCACATGCATGTTTATTGCAGCATTATTCACAATAGCAAAACCACGGAACCAACCTGCTGCCCATAGCAAGAGGACTGGATTTTTTTTAAAGTGGTATATATATATATATATTCATGATGGAATATTATGCAGCTGTAAAGAAGGACAAAATTACGGACTTTGCAGCAACTTGGATGGATTTAGAGTCTATCATACTCAGTGATCTATCACAGAAACAAAGAACTGAGTACCACATGTTCTCACTCATAAGCTGACCCTGAACATTTATCACACTACTATAAGAAAGGGATTGGCAGCTGCAAGAAACTGCCAGGAAAGGAAGAAGGGACACAACATCAATAAGGGTACCTGGTCTGAAACCAAAGGGAAGCCAAACTTTACCTGTATGATGGCCACTTGTATACCTAATCCTGAATTGTACCTCACATCTTTAAAATAAAATTAAAAATTTGTTGGGCAGCCCCTTCGGGTCCCCTCCCACTGTGGGAGCTTCTCTGTCCTCTCAATAAATCCCACTTTCTCACTTTAAAAAAATTTAAAATTAAAAAATTAAAAATTTGTTTTAAAAGAAAATAAGATGTGTTCTATTGTAACACAAAAACTTAAGGCTTAACAGTCTCCATATAACAGATTGAGTACTTCTCTAAGATTTTGCCACCAGTAGAGTTTTAAGTAAAGTATCAATTTACTGCCTATCTTCTAAGTCTTTACCCAAAATTCCCCCTCAAACACCATGAAGAAATAAAAGGAAATGAATGAGATAAAAAAAAGTTAATAAGACTTTAGAAGTAGCTGGAATCTCTGAAATACATATGTAGTTCTTTCCATATTTGTATAATAATGACTAAAGAATAACACATAATTTTCAATAAGTTATAAAGAACCTTTGTTTTACATATCTTAAAATGAACTGATCCATAATATAATTAAAATAGTTTTCACAAATAATGATAGTGGTAATATAGATCTTCACATTTTCAAAGTTAATTTGGAAGAGAAGGACAAAAATAATAAAAATGTTCCATCTTGCTCCTTCGTTGTCTAAATGAAGAATAAGAAATCTAATAAAGTGCCTTGAGAGTCTGAATGTTTTAGCTATTCTAAATAAAACAGACATAAATTAATTTGTAAAATATCATGGAATTTCAATTCACTTATATTCAAATTCTGGAAAGTGTTGATATTCTAATCACTATAAAACTGTAATTATTCATTAGACAATTCTTTTTCCTTAGTATTACCACAAGATGTCACCCTAAGCCTAACATTTAAATGTGCAACTTCTAGTATATTGCTGTTTTAGAATTGTTCTGCTTTGTTTCATTTTGGTGCACTAATGAACACTGATTGCTAACTTTCAAAAAATTAAAGTACTTTTTCCAACTATCAGTTATTGGCAAATAAATATAAAAACAAAACAAATAATGCAGGGACTCCAAAAGTAAGGAGGAAAAACGTTAATCAAACAGTTCATCATTTTCCACGCTTATCAGATATCCTGCTATTTACCATAAACGTAATGTATATCATTAAATTTTATATTATTTTACTTTTTTCATTTTAAAAATATTTCCAAAATAAATACATGTTACTTTCATAATCAGATAAAGTTATATTTAAAAAAATTTTTAAAAACACAGCACCTTTGCTATCATCTTTCACCATGTTATCACAGAATTCATTTATAAGATGCTTTTATGCACTGTAATACCAGTCACAGTTATATACACAGAAATCTGGTCCTCAGAGATTATACTATCTAAAATGTACTAGTGTTTTTATAAGCATACGCTTATAAAGAACCACAAAAGGAAGACCGTATTCATTTTAAAGTGATATTTTTTATCTGTAGAGAGAGGGCTTGGTTTCTTGTTCACATGCAAATGTTATAGCACATAGTAATATTATTTCATTTTATTATCCACTTGTGTTAATTTTTCTGTATTGTGATTCCCTCCTATTTCCACAGCTATTAATATTCACATAAGGTATTTCAATGCACTGGTTATCTGAATATCAGAACAATAGGTGAAGCCACTATCTTCAGCATTTTTTTTAATTGGGTAGGGAGTTGGTTCAAACAGAAAATAAAGATCAAAAACAATAACTTATTTATCAAGGGCTCCCTGTCTATCCTTCTTTAAAGATATAAATCACCTTCAGGACATACAAATCTATTTGGCTTTTCTTCTTTTGTGTCCTTAAAATAAATGCACAGTGAGACCACTCAAACATTCAATAATAACAAATTAATAATCAGTATTTAGACATCCACATAGAATTCAATTGAAAATTATGTTTTGTATAATACTGCTCTATTCTTTGCACTCTGGTTTAATCCCAAAATGACTTTTAAAGACCAGCCAAATCAAATCTATCCATTCAAAGCTGGGCATTGGGATTACTTACATAACAGCTTTTTACAGATTATTGTTGCCTCTCATTTTATTACAGAAATTCAAACTACACTATAGGCTTTAAGCCAAGATATTCATCATTTGCTTAAAATATAGTAAAACACAATTCTTTGTTACTTGTTTGTCCTTTTAATAGTTTATGTTATCAAATGATTACATTATCAGAATATAGATTTTTCTAAATCATTCATCGTAGCCTTCCTAAATTAAGTTCTCAAAAGCCCAAATTCTCAAAAGACTTAGCCAGTCTTAACTAATATCATCATATGACTCTACTTAGATACATTCTATTTAGTTAATGGTCTTTTACTAAATATCAACTAGATGACACTATTAATTTTTAATTGAGAATTTGTGGTTTAAGAATGTTCTCTAAAACACTATTCTCTAATGACAGGGTTTATTTAAATTCTGTAAGACTCCATTTAGAGTTGTTTTTATTTAATACCAGCTAAGATGATTACAGTTATTTGTGTCATTAATTCTTGCTGGCCACAAAAGAATATTTTTTTAAAAATTAATCCACAGGCAAAATAATCCTATAAGGCTTTTTACTTCCATTTTTATTCAATAGCCTGATTTTCAAATTTTCAAAATGCAATGGTTTGTAAAATTAGATTCAAACTATAAAGTTGAAGTTTTACAAAAATGTATAAATATTTATAATAGAAACAAAGTATTTTATAACTAAACCGTATAAATTTCTATTTTTAGATTTTATATCAATAGCCACAATCTGAAAGAGCAATAAAAATGTCTAGTAGATGCAGTTATTTCTTTAAAGTGTATTGTTTAAGTCCAGTAAAATATATAGTATAACTAAAAGGGGTTTTTTTAATCATTTAGTTAGTTGGTTGTTTTTGTTGGGGAGAAGTATTTGTTTACTTACATCTTTTGCTAGTTTATCTCTTTAAAAATCCTAAAAAATAATTAAAAGTTATCTACATGCATAAATACAAAAGATGTATGTATAAAGACATCCATAAACAAATATATCCCTGATTTACCTCACAATCTTTCAACATTATGTGGTTAGATTCATGACAAATTGATAACAATTCAAAGTATTAAGAATTTCATCAATAAACTTTTCCATTCTGGATCATAAGCCTTCCTAAGAGAAGCAAGAAATATGAAAAGAGTGTTTTTATCTTTGTTTTAAGAAAAGAGTAAAAGCAGAACTTTGATTCTATCCAAGTAGAACACGACCCATCATTTTTGTGTTAGACAATTCCTCTCTAGTGGAAGGCAACTTCCTTCTCTGTTATATTTGTCCTTAATTTTTTACGATAAACTCAGATTTTTTTTCTGTGTAAAATTTTCTTCCTATGTAAAACATTATTTCAATATTTATATTTTCAAAACCTATTGTTTATTTCTATTATATAACAATTCTTTTTTAGGTTAACCTTATATAAGAAAAAAAGAAACAAAAAACAAACAAAAAAATCTTCCCTTCCAATGTTAAAGAAAATTATCTCAGTTTGAAACTTGGCTAACATCAGTTTCCTTGATCACATTATTCGAATTCTCAAGCCCAAATGTGACCAATAAGATAATGAATAAATTTTGTAATACATACCTAGCAAAGCTTGGAATAAACTGCTCTTAAATATACCCATCACCTTTTTAACAGCATTTTTCAACAGCTGCTCCTCCGGTTTTCTTAATTTTTTGCAGTATTCTTCCAGCAACAATAAAGCTCTGTCAGTATCTGCAAAACATGATATTAAAATTCTATCTTACTGTCTTATCAAAAATAGAAAGCTAAATCATATTATTCTCCAAAAGTTTCTAATTTCATGACAAAATGATTTAATAAATAATCATAAATTCTACAAACGATCATAAAAAGTGATAATTACACTCAATGCCTAATTTCAATAACCCACTTTTATTTTCATAGTCCTGTCTTCCAAAAGAATCTACAACTATGAATCAAAAACAAAGAATGCAATGCTGGTCAAAAGATGTTCATATTAGATGCAATTCTCTCTTATTAGAAAAAAAGTCTTAAAATTGAAGACTTCCTACAAAATAATGTCCAAATTCCTTAACATGATCTTTGAAGTCTCCTACTCATGATCAATTTATCATCTATATTTTCAGCCCCATTTCCCACTATATGCTTCACTTCCTCCAACACACACAAAGTGCCCAAGTGAGAATGGATTACTCACTTTTTCTTTCCACTTCCCTCTATACATACACACACATACACACACACACACACACACACACACACACACACACACACTTTTCTACTTTTTCTTGCCTCTGTACTTTTTGTTCCTATGGCTCCCTGTACTGGAATATTCTCCCCTATACCACTATCTTCCCCTAGAATCAATGTGCTATATTGAAAAAGACTTGTTGTTGACCCAGATCTTGCTTACTTGCTGTGTCTGACCTTTAACAAATTATTTAACTTCTCTGAGCTTCAGTTTCCTCACAAATACGAGGATTGCATAAGACAATGTATGCACAATGCTTAGCACAATGTCTAGCACATAGAAAGTAATCAATAAGTCAACTGAAAACCTACCTTTCCTTAATGTATACTTAACTCAAATGCTCTTTCTCCAAAAATCCATTTCTGGTGGTTAAAAATTAATCACTATCTCCCTTCTACTAAACCATTTCACCTACACAAATATTGTTGGCATTTTTAAAACAGATCTTGTCATTTTATGACTTGTTGAATAATGTCTTCATTCCTCACAAGACAAAATATTCTTGAAAAAGTCACCAGGGTAACATTGCCTTTGCATGCAGTGGATGACAATTGTCCTTGAATTTTAAAGGCTCTCTTCCCTTTCCAATCTACACTTTGAAAAATAGCCTAAATACCAAGAGTATGTAATATTATATAACCAATGTTATAAAACAAAAGCTTATATTTGTTGAGTACTTTATTTTATACCTCCTTCCTTCTCCCATAACTTCCAAGTCTTTTCCTCACAGCCATTCTCAGCTGATGATACTACTTCTTGTTTCATGGAAAACCAAGACAACTTCCACAAGCTTCTCACATAAAATCTACTGACTTACCTGTAACTGTACCCATATATTCTGCCCTCCCCTCTGTTACTGTGAATAAAATATTTGTCCTTCTAAGGCCAACTCCTCTACTTGAGCAGTGGAACTCATCCTCTTTTGCCTACTCAAGGACATTGTTCCATCATCAATAGTTTTCTTCTCCATTCAATTATTACCATTAGGATATAAATAAACTGTAATTTCAGTGATCTCTAAAACATTCCTGGACCCCTCATTTTTCTCCAACTAACTACATCTGTATTTCTCTGTTCTCTTCAGCAAACCTGCTTGAAACACTGTCTCCACTTATTTTCCTTTCACTCTCTCGATACCATTCTAATCAGACATTTCTTTCCTGTAATTTCACTAAGACAGCTCTTGTCAAGGTCATCTGTCATCTTTACATTACTAAACCCAGTGTTCAATTCTCTGTCGTCTCACTTGACCCATCAGCAGCATTTGATACTATTGCACTCCTGAAGATATTTTATTCACTATGCTTCTAAACAGAGACATGTTGGTAAATGTTTAACAAGTAGTTGAGAAAAAAAGAAAATGTGTGCACCTATATGTATACATGAATTTATCATAAATTTTACTGATTCAGGGATATACAGCAAGCACCCAGTCTAAAAATAAGATATATAACTTTTTATTGTACATTCTGTAGGTCAGTTGATTCTCAAGACTATTCTTGTTGGTTTTTGCCAAATTTGAATAATCACAGTCAATTTAGGATTGTAATTAATTAATGTAGTCCCAACATAAATGTTGGTTAATTCTTTTGCTACATTAGCAAGATAAAAATAAAAAAACAAAGATAAGCCGGGCTCGGTGGCTCAGCCTGTAATCCCACGCCTTGGGAGGCTGAGGTGAGTGGATTGCCTGAGCCCGCGGGTTCAAGACCCACCTGGGCAACTTGGTGAGACCTCATCTCTACAACAAATCAAAAAAATTAGCCAGGTGTGGTAGCG
>CAUYQG010049522.1:0-15426 GCA_963574415.1 Tarsius wallacei | reverse complement strand
GCAGTGGCCGCTTCCGAACACCGCAGCCTCAATCTGCTGGGCTCCAGCAATCCTTCCGCCTCAGCCTTCCGAGTAGCCGGAATTACAGGCATGTGCTACCATGCCCGGCTGATTTTTTGATTTATTGTAGAGATGAGGTCTCGCCAAGTTGCCCAGGCGGGTCTCGAACCCGCGGGCTTAGGCAATCCACTCACCTCAGCCTCCCAAAGCGCGAGATTACAGGCTGAGCCACCGAGCCCGGCTACACAGCTTTTTTCTTAATTTCTACCATTATGAACATGTTATTCATTTTTAATCTTTATTCTATAGGCAGAAACAGGGTTCCAAAGTAAAGTAAAACAGATGACTTCATTGTATCATAAATATACTGTAAACTATTTAACAACAAGAAAAATGACACAGGTTTATTTTTTTACCCCAAAACCTTTTAATAATATATTCTAATTGCTGTCTTTTAAAGACTAACTGCAGATTTGAAGTTAAAAAAATTAAAAATTGAGTCCTAATCACTATAGTCTGTTTATTAAATCTAAATGAGGAAGTGCTGCAATTACTACCTGTAGAATCTATTGAAGGAATCTTAGATAGAAAACAGAAAAGTCATTTTAAAAAGGGAAAGTCAGTTGGTGATAAAATTAATGCAATGGAAATCATAAAGGTTTTGGCATATGCAAGTTATTTTCAATTCTTAAGTTTTTGTTTTCCTATAGAGCATAGACAAATTTGGCTCATCATTTTTGTTTTTAAAATGTGGGGTGCAGTTCAGGATTAGATACACAAGTGGTCATCATACAGGCAAAGGTTGGACCTTACTTTGGTTTCCACTTTGTAGGGTTTGAGATCAGGTACCCTTATGGATGTTATGTGTCCCCCTCCTCCCTCCCCTGGCAGCTTCTGACTACACCAACCCCAACTATAATATTATGGCAAATGTTCAGGGTTCACTTGTGAGTGAGAACATGAGGTAATCAGTTCTTTGTTTCTGTGATAGATCACTAAATATTATAGACTCGAAACCCATCCAAGTTGCTGGTCTATAAGAAGTTTGTCCTTCTTTATGGCTGCATAATATTCCATTGTGTATATGCACTACATTTTTTTATGCAGTCTAGTTTTGATGGGCAGCATGGTTGCTTTCATGTTTTTGCTATTGTGAATAGTGATGCAATAAACATATGTGTGCAGCTATCTTTTTTGAAAAGTGCTTTGAGTTCCTACAGATATTTTGCCAGTAGGGGAACTGCTGGGTCATATGGAAGGTCAATTTCTAGTTCTTTTAGAAATTGCCACACTATTTTCCATAGAGGTTGAACTAGTTTGCATTTTCACCAGCAGTGTAGAAGTGAGCCCTTTTCTTCATATCCTTGCCAGTATCTGTTTGTTTGTTTTTTTGTTTGTTTGTTTTGTTTTTTTAATGATGACCTTTCTTACTGGGGCTAGGTGGTATCTTAATGTGGTTTTGATTTGCCATTCTCTGATGATTAGTGAGGCTGAGCACTTTTTCATGTGTCTGTTGGCTGCCTGTATGTCTTCTTTTGAGAAGTGTCTATTCATGTCTTTTGTTTACTTTTTAATGGAGCTGTTTGTTTTTTTCCCTTTCAGCATGTTTGTGTTCCTTGTAGATCCTGGATGTCAGGCTTTCGTCAGATACATAGTTGGCAAATATTTTTCCCATTTGGTGAACTGTATTCTCACTCTCTTGATGGTTTATTTTTCTTTGCAGAAGCTTTTCAGTTTGATGAGGTCCCACTTGTCTATCTTATCTCTTACAGCCTGGATATCTGGGGGTTTGATTAGGAATTGGTTGCTTATTTCGATTTCCAAAGGGTGTCTCCTGTGTTTTCTAAGATTCTTACAGTTTTAGCTTTTACCTTTAGGTGTTTGATCCTTCTAGAGTTGATTTTTATGTATGGTGATAGGGGTCCTGATTCAATCTTCCACATATGGTCAGCCAGTTTTCCCAGCACCATTTACTGAATAGGTTCTTCTTTCTCCAGTGGTTGCCAGTAGAGGCTTTGTCGAAGATGAGTTGGATGAGAAATTGAGATTTTGCTTCCAGAATCTCTATCCTGTTCCATTGGTCTATATGCCTGCTCTTGTACTAATACCAGGCTGTTTTGGTTATTGTAGCTTTATAGTAAAATCTGAAGTCTGAAAGTATAATACCTTTTGCTTTACTTTTTTTTTTTTTTTTGGCTGAGGATTGTTTTGGCTATTTGTGGTTGTTTATGTTTCCATATGAATTTCTGTATTGTCATTTTCAGGTCTGAGAAGAATGATGCTCATAATTTAATGGATATTACATTGATACTGTAGATTGTCTTTGGTAGGATGGACATCTTAGCAAAGTTGATTCTTTCTATCCATGAGCAAGGAATATTTTTCCATTTGTTGGTGTCATCTTTGATTTCTTTGAGCAGTATTTTGTAGTTTTCATTGTAAAGATCTTTCACTTCTCTGGTTAGGAAGGTGACAAGGCATGTCATTTTTGGGGTGGCTATTGTGAATGGGATTGTGCTTTTTGTTCGTTTCTCTGCCTGATTGTTGTTGGTATATAAGACTACACTGTCTTTTGCACATTTATTTTGTACCCTGAAACTTTGCCAAAGTCCTTTTCAGTTCAAGGAGGTTTTTGACAGAATCTCTTGGATTTTTGAGGTATAGGATCATATCATCAGCAAAAAGGGACAACAACTTCCTCTTTTCCTGTTTGGATACCTTTGATTTCCTTCTCCTATCTGATTGCTCTAACTAGGGCTTCCAACTCAATGTTGAACAGGAGTGGTGAAAGTAGACAACCTTGTCTTGTTCCTGTTTCAGGGGAAATGCTGCCAATTTCTGTCCATTTGGTAATATGTTGGCTGTCGGTTTATCATAGATGGCTTTTACTATTTTGAGGTATGTTCCCTCTATGCCTAGGTAATCAAGTGTTTTATCAAGAAGGATGCTGAGTTTTATCAAAAGCTTTTCCTGCCTTTAATGACATAATCATGTAGTTCTTGCTTTTACATCTGTTGATGTATTTAATTGAATTTGTGGTTTTTCGGATGTAGAACCAGCCTTGTCTCCCGGGTATGAAGCCTGCTTGGTCATGGTGGATGATTTTTGAGATTTGTTGTTGGATCCGATTTGCTAGAATCTTGTTGAGAATTTTAGCATCTATGTTTATCAGGGATATAGGCCTGTAGGTCTCTTTTTTTGTTCGATTTATCCTCAGTTTGGGGAAGTGTGATGTTAACTCTATAAAATGATTTGGGGAGAGCTTGTGTTTCTCGATTGCCTGGAATACTTTCATTGGGATTGATATCAGTTCCTCCTTGTATATTTTGTAGAATTCCACTGAGAAGCCATCTGGTCCAGGGCTTTTTTAATTTTTAGGTAGTTTTTTTATGGTGGAGTCAATTTCATGGGTTGTTATTGGACTATTTAAGTCTCAATGTCTTCTTGTTTCAACCTTAGGAGGCTGTGTAATGTCAGAAAGATCTCCATTTTATTTAGGTTATTGAGTTTGTTTCCATACATATATGCATAGTAATCTCTGGTAATCTTCAGGGTCAGTTGTGATTTGTTCTTTTGCATTTATGATTGTTTTTATTTGGGCTTTTTCTCTCTTTTTGGTCATTCTGTATTGGGGTTCATCAATCTATTTACTCTTTCAAAGAACAAGCTTTTTGTTTCATTGATTTTTTTTATATAGTATTTTTGTCTTCTATGCCTTGTATTTGGGCTTTTACTTTGGTGCTCTGGATTCTTCTGCTGAAGTTAGGGTTCTGGTGGTCTTTCCTTTCTAGCTTCCTTAGGTGATTTGTTAGGTTGTTATCTTGTGATCTTTCTTTTCCTTGATGTGTGTTTGTAGAGATATACATTCCTCTCTTAGTACTGTTTTCATGACATCCCAGAAGTTTTGATAGGATGTTTCTTCATTAACATTTGTTTCCAGAAATCTTTTATTCCTGCTTTAATTTCTGTGTTGAGCAGGAGTCGTTCAGCATCATGCTGTTTAGTGTCCATGTCTTTGTGGGTTTTGGGGAATTTTATTGTTGTTGATATTTATTTTTATTCCACTGTGATTTGAGAAGGTACATTGCAGTATTTTGATCTTATGAAATTTGTTTATGCTTGACTTATGACTAATGATGTGGTTGATCTTAAAATACGTTCCACGTGGTGATGAGTAGAGTGTGTATTCTGTATTTATTGGGTGGAGTGTTCTGTAGGTATCTATTAAGTCCATTTGTTCAAGCATCAAGTTGAGTTTTTGAATCTCTATGTTGATTTTTTGCATTGATGATCTATCTGGGGTTGTTACTGGGGTATTTAAGTCCCCAGCTATGATAGTCAATATCTTTTTTTAGTTTCCTTTGTAGTTGCTTTATAAACTCTGGTGTTCCTGTCTCGGGTGCATATATGTTTAGGATAGATATTTCTTGTTGTTGATGAATTGAACCTTTTATCATTATGAAGTGTTCTTTTGTATATTTAAAATTTTTGATAGCTTAATGATTGTTTTGTCTGATATTAAGATTGTGACTCCGGCCTTCTTTTGTGATCCATTCACCTGGAAATTCATTTTCCATTCTCCAATTTTGAGTATGTGGGTGTCCCTTCTGGTGAGATGTGTTTCCTGGATGCAGCAAAATATTGGGTCATTTTTAAAATTCAGTTTGACATTCTATGTCTTTTTGGTGGTATGTTTAGTCTATTCACATTCAGGCTGATTATTGAAATGTAAGTTTTTATTCCAGTTATGAGGTTTCATAAAATTTTTCTTTTTTACTTTATTTGTTTTAACTTTTAGGTTGATGTGTGTGTGTGTGATTTTAGGTTTGCAATTACAGTGTATTCTCTGTTGATTCTGTGTTCTCCTGTTCTCTTGGGAAGTGTGTGACCATTCTTTTTAAATTTCTTCTGCCCTTAATACCTTTTTAAGCATTTCCTGAAGAGCTGGTCTTGAAGCTACATAATCTCTTAAGGATTGGATGCCTGGGAAGGATTTTTATTCCCCATTGCTGATGAAGTTGAGCTTGACTGGGTAGGAAATGCTTGGTTGAAATTTTTTATCTTTGAGGTCTTTGAAAATAGGACTCCAGTCTAGTTTGTAGTGTTTCTGTGGATAGATCTGCTGCTATTTTGATTGGTCTTCCCAGGTAGGTAGTCTCACCTTTCTCTTTCACTACTTTAGGATTTTTTTCTTTTGTGCCTACTTTGTATAGGTGAATTACTATGTGTTTAGGGGTTGGTCTTCTCATTTTATGCTTTGTGTGGGTTCTCTGTATCTCTAGTGTGTGGATGTTCACATCTCTGATGAGATGAGGAAAGTTTCCTTGGATACTTGTCATACTTGTTCCAAGGTATTCTCAGTTTCCCTTTTTTCTTCTGGGATACCAATTGGGGGTAGGTTTAGTCTCTTGATATACTAGCACATCTCTTGGAGGTTTTTTTTATTTTTATTTTTTCTGAGTTTTCTATGTTTTTTACAGATTGGGTTATATTCCACATTTTGGTCTTCAAGCTCTGAGATACCTTTTTTGCTTGATTAATTCTGCTTTCCATGCTTGCCATCTTGTTATTTATTTCTTGTATGTAATTTTTTAGGGCCAAAATTTCTGTTACGAGTTATTTCAGTGTTGCATCTTGCCTGTCTTGAGTCTTATTCACTCTTTCCATGCATTCCCTAATCCCTGTTGTATTCTGAGGTCAGTCATTGGTAATTTCCATTATTTGGACTTTGAGTTCTGACTTTTCAGGAGTTGTCTCTTTGGTACACTGTGTTCTTCTATTAATTTTTCCTCATTTGTGACAGATCTGATTTTTTCCCTTTAGTTCCATTATTTGGTGGCAGTGGGAGGTGCTTTCACTTCTGATGTTCGCTCAGCCCTCTGTTTTTCCCTGATTAGGACTCTGAATTTGTTCTATTTTGAAACAGAGCTGTTGTTGTAAAGCTTTGCTGTCACTTGTAGTTTGGATAATCAAATAAGTTGGAGGATGGGGAGCTAGGATTCAGAAATGACTTGCAACTTGGCAATGTTTCCTGTGTGGAGTATGGGCTCCCTGAGACCCACTCACCACCCCAACAGTACTAGATACAGTAGCAGCAATGAGGGGAACAGAGAAAAGTAGAATGAAATAGAATGATCAAAAAATAATAAAAAGTAATAGAAAATTTAAAAACAAAAATAAAAACCAAAGCAAAAAACAATAAAACACACACACACACACCAAAACAAACTGAAAAAAAACAGAACAAAAAACCCAACATACACAAGAAAACAGGAAAACCAAACACACACACACACACCCAACAAAAAATGGTAAAAGAAGGAAAAAAAAAAAAAGAAAGAGAAAAAGGAGAAAAAAAGAGGGGAATGTAAATTGAACCTTCACGCACACATTTACACATGCAAAACAAAAGAAGAAACAAAATAAGAAAACTAAAACATGAACAGAATCACTAACATACACACATAAACAGAAAACAAAAAACAAATGAAGAAAGAAAGCAAAAAGAAACAAAGAAACAAAGAAAAAAGAAAAAAGGGAAGGAATGCAAATTGAACCTTCACATACACAGTCATGTTCAAAGAAGAAAGAAAACATTTTAAAAAAAATTCCTGAGCACTAAGTGCCCTGTTGTTGTTCTGTAATTGTTCCTTTCAGCTGCTCACAGGTGAAACTGTCTGTTGTCTCCTATCTGGCTGCGGCCTTGTTCACAATCTCCCCAACATGCAGCCCGCGAAGAGGGTGTCGGGCAGGGAGGAGAGGTGGTGAGGGTTTATGGAGTGTCAGTCCTCCCCTTCCACTGTCATATGGTCAGGGAGATCCCCTCTGGTGGAGAGGTGTGGGATTGTCTCCTCACAGGTTCTGCTGGTGAGCACCCCAGCCAGGCTTATCCTGGAGTCGAGTCCTGCTATCATGGCTGACGTCCACTCTCCACGGGGGTTCGTCCCTTTTAGTCATGCCCCAGCCATGTGGGTCTGACATTCAGAACATTGCTGGGGAAGAGGAGTTGGGTCAGCCCAGGACTCACTGCTGATCTCTTGGGGGAGGGGGGCTTCCTCATTCTTTTCTGGTTGCACCCTTTGTCCCATGGCTTAATCAGGATAGGAGGTAGAGCACTTGAGATTCTGCACTTGTCCTGCCCCTCAGAAGTTTGTGTTATCAGGGTATTTCCTTTGGGTCATGATCAACTCCAGAGTAGTTAACTCACCAGTCATAGAGATCAGGTCTGTTTCTTCTTGGTGGAAGCACCAGGGTACTTCTCTGCCCAGCTTTCAAGATGGTGGCATGGTGCCTGTATCATCTTTTTCAGTGGGTCTCTGCCTCTGGCCCCCTTGCTGCACTCCCTCTGAGGCCCTTGCTGCCGGTGCTGGCCAGGTGCTGGGTGGTGAGGCAGAGTCTGGAATCAGCAGTAACTCCTGGCAGCTTCTTCCCAGGAAGAGTTCTGTTGATTTTAAAAAATGATGCTTGGCTTCTGTGCCCTAGGAAGTACTAGGGTCCAAGCAGAGCAGCGGCAACACCAGCTGCTTTACAAGGAGGACCCTGGCCACTTGCTCCTGAGTCCCAACTCAGTCAGTCACTCACGCATCCACTTACTTACATACACATGTGCAAAACGGTCCATATAATCACTCACTCACAAAGGGATTTGCATAGTCTGACTCCACTGCCATCTTCCTGACTAATCATTTTAAAAATGTATATATAAGACTATATATACTTAAATACAGTAGATGGACTTGCTTCTTTCCTTCCAAACACCTTCCAGTATATTCTGTCTTTAAAAGCCTGAAAAGCTAAAACCATGTTTCTCAGTGACCCCTGAAATTCTGGATATGATACATACTTGGCAAGCAGAATTGAGGCAGAGGCCACATTTTTGCTGCTGGTGAAATTTTGACTAGTGAATACCATCCAGGAGATATTTAAATTTTCTCTGACCAGTGTTAGCAGAGGTCTAATATAACATAATTGGCTCTGTGTGTGGCATGTGTGACAAGAGGTAGGACTGGTGACAAAGGTGTGGCATGGTCTGGAGCTGGTAACAATAACTGCTGTTGTTGTTGGTCATGGTGATTTTCTGCTACTATGGGATTCCTGATTGTGGCAGTGGCCATGTGGTTCTGGGGCTGGCAGCTGGAAGGATAACTTCCCAATTCCCTATCCAGTTCTCAAGTAGAGTCAAGGCAGTAGCTTATTTGATGGCCTGGTAATCAATTATGGACACTCAACCTAGAGTGAATTTCTTCTACCCTCAGATAAATCCCTTACTTCTTAAAGTGGCTTGAGAAGATAATGTGCTCTGAAAAGGATCAATATAATGCTAAGAACAGATACTGATGCACAGTTTATAATTAATAGCATCATGATCATATTACAGCTGCAAAAAATTCACCTGCACACAAAATAAAGTGTATTTGTGTTTTTGAATTAAAATTTTGAGATTTTTTAATTTATTTTAAATATGTGGGGTACAATTCAGGATTAGGTAGACAAGTAGTCATCATACAGGCAAAGTTTGGGCCTCTCTTTGGTCCCCACTTTGCCTGATTTGAGATGAGATACTCTTATTGATGTTGTGTTCCACCCTCTCCCCCAGCATTATCCTGCTACTACCAATCCCTTTCTTATAGTATTATGGTAAATGTTCAGGGTCCGCTTATGAGTGAGAACATGTGGTACACTGTTCTTTGTTTCTGTGATAGATCACTGAGTATTATAGACTCTAAAGCCATCCAAGTTGCTGCAAAGTGTGTATGTTTTTCCTTCTTTATGGCTGTATAATATTCCATTGTGTATATGTACCACTTTTTAAAATCCAGTTCAGTTTTGATAGACAGCATGGTTTGTTCCATGTTTTTGTTATTGTGAATAGTACTGCAGTAAACATGCATGTGCAGGTATCTTTTTTGTAGAGTTGCTTGAGTTCCTTCCGGTATATTCCCAGTAAGGGAATTGCCGGGTCATATGGAAGGTTAATTTCTAGTTCTTTTAGAATTGACTACACTTTTTTTCCAAAGAGGTTGCCCTAGTTGCATTCCAGCAGTGTAGAAGCATTCATTTTTCTCTTCATCCTTGCCAGCATCTGTTGTTGCTTGTTTTATTAATGATGATCTTTCTTACTGGGGTTAGGTGGTATCTCAATGTGGATTTCATTTGCATTTCCCTGATGATTAGTGAGACTGAGCACTTTTTCATATGTCTGTTGACTGACTATATATCTTCTTTTGAGAAGTGTTTAGTCATGTCTTTCGCCCACTTTTTAATGGGGCTGTTTTTTTGTTTGGTTTTGTTTTACCTTTCTGTACATTTGAGTCCCCTATAGATCCTGGATGTTAGGCCTTTATCAGCTATAGTTGGCAAATATTTTTTTCCCATTCTGGGGGCTGTCTCCCCACTCTCTTGATGGTTTCTTTTGCTTTGCAGAAGCTTTTCAGTTTGATGAGGTCTATCTTATCTCTTATGGCATGGGCTCTTGTGGTTTTGATCAGAAATTGGTTGTCAGTTCCAATTTCCATAGGTTGTCTCCTGCATTTTCTAAGGTTCTTATAGTTTGAGGTTTTCAGTTTAGGCCTTTGAATCATTTAGAGTTGATTTTTGTGTATGGTGATAGGTAGGGGTCTTGTTTCAATAGTCTGCATGTGGTCAGCCAGTTTTCTCAGCATTATTTACTGAATAGGTTCTCCTCTCCCCAGTGGTCATTGGTGGAGGCTTTGTTGAATTCTGACTGAACTCACCATGTAGAAAAATCTCCAAATCTTGTTTCTTTTTTTTAACAAATCAAAGTTAGTATACTAAAATAAAACTTAATAGTGGATGGGATATAAATTAGTTTGAATCTGATTATAAAATTGGATTCTAATCATTTTACATTTATAAGTAAGTGTTCTGTTTAGTAAATTCAGAGGAAGAAGTAAGTCATTCAGGTAATATGTGGGTAGTCTGTTGAAAGTTCTCTGATGAAGGTTTGATGTGTTGCATTACTGATATTAACATTAAAGTGATATAGTTGGGAAAGTATATAGAGTGAAATAAATGGTATCTAAATCCAAATGCAGTGAGAAAATACAACTTTAATAAAATTTCAAATCAAAGAAATTTATAGATTGTGGCCAACTATGTCCTTTTTCTCAAAAGAAGTTTACATTAACTTATGGCTACATGTGTGCAGTCTACATTTGATTGCTCCCAAGTTATTTGAAAAGTCTCAAAACAACATTGAATGCATTTAAAAACACATGTTGCTGCTAATGCCTTTTGGAAAAACAACTCTAGTAAGTCACCTTGTGGTCAAGAACCAAGTCAGCTTAAATAGCAATAACCAGCAGATGTATGATAAAGGCAGGAAAATAGAAAGTCTCTGGCTTCTGCCTCTAGCAAAGTCACAGGAAATGAAAAGTTCAGGACATATGGGCAGACTAAATGTTTCACTGTAATTCTTCGACTAAATCAAGAAATATTGCAACAACACTTTGTGCTGTTCATTTAAAGCAACTATAATTGCCAATGTTGCAACGTGTTGTTTCTACAAGAAATGCTTTTGTATAAAGTTATTAAAGACAAATGGCTTCCATTGTTTTATGTATTTTCAAACTGTCACTCAAGTTTCATACTTTCTAAGACTCCTTAAAATAAAGCAGGTATGTACATCTTGATATTTCAAATTTATGTGAAGGAAATCTAATCTAAAATTTCATAAGCTCTCATGAAGTCCTGCCTTCTGAATTATAGATGGAGAGTTTTAAATTGGAAAGGATCCTCCAGCTTATCATGTCCCCTTTCCCAATGCCCATAACTTCAACAATTTTTAAACAAGGAAGTAGTCTCAGATTGCTAAAAGGATTTAACTATGGTCATACTTACTGTGTGTTAATTGGCAGCTTGCCTTAATATGCTATAATAATGAACAGGTATGTAGAAATACACATATTTTATTTATATTTTTATGTCTATCTTCATTAAATCTCTTTTATATGAGTACATATGAGACAATTTTGCATAACAAGACTGTGAAGCAGCAATGCATGAACGATTTTTTTACTTTGCTATAGACATACAATTTGATGTCAGGTCTGAGTAATGAAAAAGAAAATCTTATACATAGGTCTATATAAAGTAGTTATATGGGGCTTAGCAAAATATTAGAGAAAAGGAAATTTCTCATTTTACTGGAAAATTTAAGTACAACAAGGGTGACTCTGGATGGACAACAACAAGAAGGGGAATAATAGGGCTCTGAGATTCTCCGTCACTGGATGTGTGAGAGATGGACTCCAAACCTTTGCCAGTTCTTAATGCTGATTCCAGTCCTCTTTCAAGAACATACTCATGGTCAGCTCTTTAATTTCATGGCCTCTAGAATACTTCTAATGTCATAGCTTTTTTCCCACCAAGATGACTTTCATTTCCTTTCTCCCAAGAAATGGGTACAGGTGAATTTGTTTCCTCTGTTTTTTTTTTTTTTTTTTTTTTTGTGTTGGAGTCTAACTCTTTCGCCCACAATGGAGTGCAGTGGCCGCTCCCGGTGACCGCAGCCACGACCAGCTGGGATCCGGCGATCCTTCCGCCTCAGTCTCCAAGTAGCTGGAACTACAGGCGCGCGGTACCACGCCCGGCTGATTTTTTTATTTATTGTAGAGATGAGGTCTCGCTTGCCCACGCGGGTCTCGAACCCGCGGGCTCAGGCAATCCACTCACCTCAGCCTCCCAAAGGCGGGATTACAGGCTGAGCCACCGAGCCCGGCTCCTCTGTTTTTAAAATCTATCGTTTTGGCCTTAGCCTCTATTACCTAGCCTTTCTTCAGGAGTTTTCTTTTGATTCTAAAGAACATGCATGTGAACTATATAAAATATTCTTTTTTTGTTTGCTTTTCCATGCCTGATTTTTCTCCAGATAGTGCAGATGATGCAGAATGTCTGCAAATTAAACATTTTTTTAAAAACATCAAAGCATGAGGTGGGCATGGTGACTCAGCCTGTAATCCCAGCACTATGGGAGGCTGAAGTGAGAGGATTGCCTGAACCCAGGAGATTCTAGACCAGTCTGAGCAACTTGTTGAGACCTCCTCTCTACAATAAATCACAAAAGTAGCCTGGCGTGGTGGCGTGCGTCTGTAGTTCCAGCCACTGGGAAGGTTGAGGTGGAATGATCGCCTAAGCCCAGCAGGTCGAGGTTGTGGTGGCCATGAGCATGCCACTGCACTCCAGTCTGGGCAACAAAAGTGCGACTCCAACATAAAAAAAGAAAAAAATTAAAGCATGATAATATTTAGCATTTAAGTAGAAAGTTAATCAATAGTAATTGGATAATCAATATTTTATATGTAAGAATGTATTTTGTTACTAGCTTAAATCTACCGAGGATTATAAAAGTCCAACTTCAACCAAAGAAGGCATTCATTTTTATTTGCAGGCATTCTACAACAGGAAATTTGTTGGAACTCAGCAGCAGAATGTTCATCTTGAGGAGGGCCCCAGCTCTCCAGAGATTTATGAATCAGCTTTTAGAAACATAAATAGCCTAGGGGTTGAAGCATATTTTCAGAAAAATTGTGTGTTTCAATAACTAAATTAATTCCTGACAAAGTGACTAAAACTTCTTTATGACTAATCTACTAACATAGACACAAGCACTATGGAGTCTGATGAAGGCTAGTATGAGCAATGCAAATAGAATAATGCAGAAATAATTAATATGTATGGAGGACACAGATGAGAACTTAGAAATAGACATAACCATTGCTACTTAATTCACCAACATTATTGTGAGGTAAATATCAAGACCATGCTTCCATTCTTTTGTCCTCCTACTTATTGAGTGTCTACTGCATCAGATATTAGAGAATCATGCACTACAACACTGAACACTTGTAATAGTATTCTGCATGTGTAAATTTTCTGCATATTAGGGAGTAGTGAACTGAAGGTAGTCAAGATCACATATTAAGTGCAAAAACCGAAAATCCCCCAAATAGTCTCCAGTCTCCAAATGTACTGTGCTTATACCTAATGTGAGTGTTTCTTTAAATAATAAAAATCAATGGCATGTATTGACCACAAACCACAACCTTTCACAAGCAGTTTGCATGCATTTTTAAAATTTAATCCTTAAACTAATAGAGAGAGAGATAGTCACTGTTGTCATCCTTATTTTTTGCTTAAGGAAACTGCAGCTAAGAATGAATCAGTAACTTTCTAAAATCCTACACTTATGCCTAAGGTAGTATCAGACACAGGCATTCAAACTTCAGAGCACTTACTTCTAAACATCAGGCTAAGATAATGTCCCAAATGCTCACTGTCTTTGTTTCTAGTCTTTCAGGAAATATTTGTATTCATTTGTGCATATTTACATTTTTAGTGATACATAATAGATGTACATATTTTCAGGGCATATAAAATATTTTAATTCATTCAAATAATTTGTGAAGATCAAAACAATAAAATTGAGATATCCATCACCTTAAATATTTGTCTTTTTCTTATGCTTAAAACATTCAAATTATTCTCCCCTAGCTATTTTGGAATATACATTATAATATTGTAAACTATAGTAACCCTACTGATTTATCAAACACTAAGTTTTATTTCTTCTATCAAGCAAGGTAATTATATAAGCAGGTGCTGGTACAGTGGCATTGCCGCAGTGGAGAAAAGGGAGAACTTCTACACTGTTGGTGGGAATGTAAGCTCATTCAACCTTTGTGGAAAGCAGTGTGATGATTTGTTAAAGAATTAAAAATTGAGCTTTTATACAATCTAACAATCCTTTTTTATGTTCCTCTGGAAATATACCCAGAGGAACATAAATCACTCTACAAAAAAGACACCTGCACAGGCCAATTTATTGCAGTACTTTTCACAATAGCAAAAACATGAAACCAACTCAGATGCTCATCAAAAGTGGACTGGATAAAGAAAATATCATATATACACACAATGGAATATTTTGCAGCGATAAAGAGGGCAAAATCATGTTCTTCACAGCAACATGGATGCAGCTGGAGACCCTCATAGTAAGTGAACTATCACAGAAACAAAGTACTGAATACTGCATGTTCTCGCTCATAAGTGGGACCTGATTACTGGTCACAGGCGCATGAGGGTGGGATTGGCAAACACTGGACACTACTAGGGGAGGAAGAGAGTAAGGAGGGAGGGTGCATGTGATAACACACCAGGTACCTCGTCCACTATCAGGGGAGAAAGGGCCAACTAGAAACCCAAACTTCAACTGCATACAACTTAATTATGTAATAAATCCTCACTTATACCTCCCCACTCTAAAATAAAATAAATAAGAAAAAAAATACATCAAAGCAGTTATACATTCATTAAATTATCCATTCAACAATGTAAAAGAAACTATGTAGTTATGCCCATTAATCACTGCCTCTCTTCATCCCTCTCTGTTATCCTTCATGGCCTCTGATAAACATCAATGGACTCTCTTTGGGGTGCAGTTTTTTAGCTTCCACATATTAGTGAGAAATGGAATATTTTTCTTTCTGTGTTCTGTTAATTTCAGTTAGCATAATGACCTCCAGTTCCATCCATATTGCTGCAAATGACAGAAGTTCATTATTTTTCTATGGCTAAATAATATTCCATTTTGTATCTACACCACATTTCCTTTATCCATGTATCTGTTGATTGACACTTATGAGGGGGAATCCTACTTTTATAAAACCCAGAATTTACTTTTTTTTTTGGTGGGTAGGCCTCTTATAGTACAGGCTTCCCCGTTAGTAAGTGTTCTAGGAACCTATCAGCATCAATGTAACAGTTAGTGTTGTTGTGAGAGGCTGTGAGGCTATATTTGGCTTCCGTGAATTATTTTTTTTTCTGGGGAGGGGGAGGCAGAATTCCTTCAACACATTTTTGCCCATTTCATAACAGGTCACTTATGAGGTTACCTGCCCACACTGTGCTAAGTGTTCAGCAGTTTTTGATTAAAAATGGCATGACCCCTATATCTCACCCTCTCTTTTCACCCAATCTTGCCCTAGCTACTTTTGTGTGTGTGTGTTTCCCCGATTAAAAAAGTTCTCAAAGGGAAATGTTTTGCCGATATGGAAAAGGTAAAACAAAAAATGGCAGAAGCACTAAAAGGCAAAAAAATCGACGTTCAGTAATTGTTTTGAGGAGTGGAAAAAGCATCTTGACAGGTGTATTGTATCAAATGGAGAGTACTTTGAAGGTGACTGAAGTTTAAACATGTAAGAATAAATACACAATTTTTTATAAATTCCAGGTTTTTTTTGGCTCCCTGTCCTATGCTGATTCTGTATTTTGACTATTGTGAATAGTGCTACAATAAACATGGGAGTGTAGATATCTCTTCAATCTGTACTTTCTGATTTTCTTTTTTTGGATATATACCCAGTAGTGAAGCTGCTGGATTGTATGGTAGCTTTATTTTTAGTGTTT
>CAUYQG010049519.1:0-11554 GCA_963574415.1 Tarsius wallacei | reverse complement strand
AAACTAGGGGAAGTGAGGACCAGTTGGAGGCCCAAACTTCACCTGCACATACATTACTTATGTACCTAATCCTGACTTGTACCTCACATCTTTACAATAAAATATATTAAAAATAAATGAACAAATTCAAATTTAACTGGGCATCTTTGTTCTTGTTTTTTTGTGTTTTGTGTATGTGCATGCCAAATCTGAGACCCTACTTCATCCTCACCTGAAGTCCCTTACTCTGGGAGACTAGGATAAGAGAGAGGACACTTAGCAGTGGATGTGCAGGAGGCAGGGAGCTATCTCAAGGCCCTGCAGATCTGGGTCTCCAAGAAGAGGGTAGCTGTGGCTCCCACCCTTGGCAGCCTCCTCGCTCCCTTGGCAGGCCCTCTCTAACTCTGGGCGCAGTTACCCACTGAGCAGAGGAGCTTCTCAATGCTGATCTTCCAGCTATATCACTCCTAGTAGAGTCATTCTCTTGTTCACAAACAAATAAAAGCCATGAGGAAGCTGTGCATTTGCTCAGCTCACAGAGCAGGAGGAGTTGCTTCCATCTCCTACCTTGCAGCATTTCTCTTCTGGGACCTCCTGCCTCTCCTATTATTAGATCCTCTCAGGATTCTCCAAGTTAGGCCCTTCTCTTTCTGATCGTAAGTGGGTATCACCCCCACAGCCACACCTTCTACTTCTGCCAGCTGCTTAAGACAGAGCCTCTGAACCCTTCTTTCAGGCTTTTGTTATAGCCCTTCTAGTGATTATTGTAGTTTCCCTTTGAACACACTCTGGTGTTCTGGGGTTTTCCAGAAATAAGCTGTCCACTACTGGATCCAGCATTCTTCACAGGGCACTCCATATCTACCCAGACAGGTCTACCATTGACAGTGACAAGGGCTTCCTAGAAGACAAAATACTACTCCTAGCTCCTGGTTTTAGACTTCCTTTTCAGTCCAAGTCCTTCTTTCACTGAGTATCTATGGACCGAAGGTATTTTATGTAAATGAGTTGATGGATACAAATATTTTATGGGCATCTCTGGAATTCACATGTACAGGTTCCATATTTGCATGAACAGTGTTCTATTTCCTTCTTAAGACAACTTTTTCCTATTCAGATCTAAATTTAAAAGAATCAGTTACATGAAACAGATCAAGGTGATTTTATCATATACAAATTTAATAAAATTGAGAAAGTAATTTACTCTTATGAAAGCATTTTATGTGTCTGGAAGAAATATTTGGATGATGATAAGTGAGGTCAGTTGGAATGGGAGAGGTGAATTTTTTTCCGAAGGCCTGTTCAAATATAGAATGATTGTCACTCCATTACATTTTAGGGAAGGTAGTTGGGCCTAGGTGGTCAGACACTCTTTGTTTTCCATGGTCTCAGGATAAATATGAGTCTGTGAAACTAGCAACTCTTTCTTATAAAGTAGTTTAAAAATATGATGGGTTGGGGATGGTATCTAGGAAGAAGGGAAGAAGAACCAGCGAGGATGAGGGAAACCTCCAGCCACATAGGGGTTGTTGATTTAATATAAATCAGAGATTGTTAAGAGGTATATGTGTTAAAGTTGTTTGCTGCAGGATATACCATGTAAAATCTTTCTTCTATCTTCTCTGTGAAACCTTCAGTACAAGTCTGCATTGATCTTATTGCTTTGGAATGGAATAATTATTTTAGAGAACACAAAGAGATGCTGAATTCTGAAGATGGATTGTACAGGGAACAAGAAAACAGGACAGACCTGTACGAATAAGGGAAAGCCAGTTTATACCTGGAAATCATTACCAATCTCAGATTGAGGAATTTTATGCAGTTGTTAAAAATGGTGTTTTTGGAGAATTTTTGATAATATGAGAAATTTTTTGAGTTTAATGCTAAATTTGGAGAATAAGGTTTCAATCATATATACTCTATGATTTCAATTATGTAAAAATTATTGAGAAGTGACTAAAAGTAAATATACCAGAATGTTAACAGTGATTGACTTGAGATGGTGGAGTTATGATTACTTTTTTCTAATACTTTATGCCTTTATATAATTTCCAACCTCTATACAATGAATGTGTACCATCTGAGAATTAGGTTTCTCAAAAATTCCATTTAGTCTATAAAAATTGTTGGTCTTATTTCCTCTCCCAACTATGTCTCTAATGGAATCTGGGGGAACCATGCTGAAATCCCAGCAGCCCATGTGAAAGAAGGGATGAGACCTGGTGAGATGGAAGCTGCAAAACCCTAATTCTGCTGAATATGCTTGTCTTGAGGTGCAAATGGGCAAAGACTATAGGACAGAGAAAGTATTGCCTTCAGATGACTAGGGCTAGCTCTGCACCCATAGGGCCCAGTGCAGTGAGTGGTTAGAAACCCACATGGTCACTCGTAAGTGTACCCTGAACATTTACCATAATACTATAAGAAAGGGATTGGCAGTATCAAGATTCTGCCGGGGGGGGGGGGGTAGGGACACAGCATCGGTAGGGATACCTGATCTCAAACCAGGCAAAGTGGAGACCAAAGGGAGACCCAAACTTTACCTGTACATTGTTCATTTGTAGACCGAATCCTGAATTGTACCCCACATCTTAAAAAAAAAAAAAAAAAGAAAACCCACATGGATGGCGATTACAGATAAGCAGTAGAGGTAGAGGAGGACCATGGGCAGGGCTTATTTGTGACTCTTGATGGTGACTTGCAAAAGTTTGTCCCAGCCAAGCTCAGAGCAGAGATCCAGGGAGACAGTGTGAAACAGTGATAAAACCCAATCATATAGTCAGAAAAAGTATTAGAGAACATGAGAAAGTTGGGGTTTGGAGGTTATGTGGATATTTGGGGCTTATTCCTTTTCATTAATTCATTTATTCATAGATCCATCCATTCCTTCATTCAACAAACATTTATTGGGTCTTCCAACATAGGTACTAAAGACACAAAGCAAATAAAAGATTGTACACAAGTTATTGCACCTATACCAAGTCCTTTTACCTTGGTAGTGCTGGGGTCATGAGTACACTGAGGATTGTTATGGTCTTGACCAAGTGGATAAAGCTTAAAAGTAACCCTAGTTGAGGGAGGCTGGGAAAGGGCTTACATATATAAACACATGTTTAGATCATACATACGTTTCCCCACTGCTTCCTATCACACAGAACCAGAGAAAACAAGCATTGTGGAATGTGAAAGTTAGCAAGGGTCATAGAAGTTTCTTCCAGGCTGGTCCTTCATTGCATTTCCTAGGGACTGTGTATTGGTATCAATATCCAGGATTGTGTCCAGGAAGCACAACTTAATGAAAAATAATAAATGGTCTCTGACATGTGCATGGAGCTTTAGAGGTGACAATGGCCTTCAAGTTCATTATATCATGCAGTTCTAACATGAGAGCATGAACTAGTCAGGGATCATCATTCCTATTTTATAGATCAGAAAACAGGCTTGGAAAGGTTACGTCCTCTGCTCACCACAAATAAGTAACAGATTGGATCTCCAATTAAGGTCTTCTCCCTACTTCCCAGTCCGTGGGTTTTTCATTAAAGTTCACCCAGGGAGTTAGGATGGTCCCCCATTCCTCCTAGGGAAGCAGCAGGCCCATGGCATGTTCAGAATCCAGGATATGTATGTAGAATATGTAGGTGCCACTAGAAGGAGGAAGCTAAGTGTATTAGTTTCCTATGGCTGAAGTAACAATTTACCACAAACTTGGAGCCTTATAAACAACAGAATTTTATTCTTTCATAGCTGTAGAAGCCAGAAGTCCAAAATTAGTATTACTGGGTAGAAATCAAAGCATCCACAGGGCCACACTCCCTCTGGAGGCTCTAGGGGAGAATTTTTTCCTTGTCTCTGGTGGCTGCTAGCATTCCTTGGCTGTGTATACATTACAATTCCAACCTTCAAGGCCAGCATCTTCAAATGACCTTCTCCTCTGTGTGTCAAATTTCCCTCTGTCTCTCACTCATAAGGACAAATGTGATTACATTTAGGACCCACCTGGATAACTCAGAACAATCTCCTCCTCTTAAAATTTCTCAAAATAATCACATCTGCAAAGACCATTTTCCCAAGTAAGGTAATCTTTGTAGATTCCACAATTTGGACCTAAATCTATGAGGGGCATTACTCAGCCTACTATATTGGATTAGAAGCTTGCATGCTCCAGTGACCTCTTCTGCCTCTGGGTAATTGCTCAGGTTAAACCTGAACATACTTGAGAAAAAAAGAAAATATAATCTAATAACAAATAGAATTTTGGGAAAACTATGTGAGTGAGGTAGAACTAAGAGAGCCTTCCTTAAATAATTCTTTTGGTAGTTGTAGCCCCAAAGCAGTATATTAATTCTGTCTTAAACCTGCCATTTCTTCCTACGCACCTGCAGAGTCGGCTCAAGTTCTCTGATTCTTAGCCTTCTCTTTCTCCAACCAAATCCAGGGAAGATGGGCTGGCTCAACAATCCTGGAATGTCAGAGTTGGAAATGTCCCTAGAGATCAACTTGACCCATTCCCTTCTTTACTGATGGAGAACCTGAGGCTTTAGTGAACCAGTCCTTCCATTACTTGAGTCTATATTTTTAAAGTACCAACATAGTATCCCCCAGCAAGACATTCAGTTGTGGGACAGAAGGATCAAGACAAGAGTAATCAGAATTGGCTGAATATGTGAAAATAATTTTGGGAGACAGAACAGTCATGTGGTCCCTCTTTTTATGCCCTTCGTGAGCCTAGCTATGGCTCTTCCTTCTTATTTTCCCTAAGGCTCTAGATTATCTTCTTTTCGCTATCCCATTTCTTTTCCTCCCCCATTTGATTCTGCCTCTGCCTCCACCCTTGCCCTCTCCTCACTTCCCCTAACCCCTAATACTCATAGCCAAAGCAGGACTTTCTCCTTCCGTTGCTCTCCCTTCCTGTCTCCCTCTCTCCTCAGCTCATCCCATTCCAGTTTCCTTGGCAGCAGGCTTTGTCCATTTCAAGGCCAACGTGATGGAATAAAGATGTGTAGTGGCTTCTTGAGGCAAAAACTTTTTTTTCCCCAAGTTCAAGGCTTCCAAAACTGAACAAAAGATGGGGGTCTGAGGGAAGGAGGTTTGCCTTAGCTGCTCTGTTTGTGGGTCTCACTTGCACATTATTCTCCTATCACCAGAATGATGAGTAGACATCTAGGTATCTGCTTACATAATTAAAGCTTATGTGCATGAACAAAACAGGCCCCCAAAGTCAGACACCCATTACTTGGGTGGTCAGGCTGAGAGTCAAAATTCTGCCAAAACTCTAAGATCTTTTATTAACCATGTAACCTCTAGACTCGCTTTTCCTCACCTTTGAAAGTCACAGGAGTATTATCTACTTCATAGGATTTTTAGGAAGCATAAATGAAATAATGTCTGTGAAATCCTCTAGCATAGAAATTAGTGCCATGTGACAGTCAATACATATCATGAAACTGATATTTGAGTTGCTTCCTCTGTGAAGACTTTCCTAACTTCCTTCTTCCAGGAGAACCACCCCTCTTTCCTTAGTACACCCTTTGGACCCTGTTTATGTCTCTGTCTTAGAACCTATGATACATCATTACCCTACTCTGCCGCCATCTGCCCACACCCTTACTGCTTTCCCCAGACTCTGAGCTCCTCCAGGACAGAAATGCATCTTATTCATCTTTGTAACCCCAATTCCTAGTATGGTGACAGGCACCTGGGAGATGCCCTGTAAATATAGGGTGGACGGGTTTGAAATGGTGAGGGTTTCTGAACATAAACCTTTCAGGCCAGGATTGTTTTTCTTCATCATGCCAGTTTCTGACTCCTTGTATTTATTAAGATCAATGACAAAACTCGTTGAAGGGCATCTGGCTGCAGTAACCCCAAGAGATTCTGTCAGCTCTGGTTCACCCAGGCAGACGGGCCTTATTAAGAGAGATCAAACTGCTTACTATGCTGGCAGTGCCCATACTTGCTTCTCTCCCAAGCTGGCGTGGTTTGCCACTCGATGCAGTCATATTGCTGGAATGATAAAGCCTCATGTGAGAGCCATACTCCTCTCCAGCAAACCCAAGGGGGCTGCCTCATGGGCTCATTTTCCCTGGGGACGTCTTCTCTGGCTACAACTAGAGTCCTGTCTAGATGCAATGGATAGAAGTGCACCCAGGGAGTCACATGTAGACTGGAAGGGTCCTGGGGCCTGGAAGTGCCAGAGGCCATTCTCCAAGAATGTGTGTGGGACATTGTCAGGGTAGGGTACCTCCAGTGCTAGAGTTTGGGAAAGAATACATTGTGTACCAAATCTGAGGATGTCATGGAGGACCAATAGGATAATGAGCTGCAAAGACATAACTGAGAGTCTCTGAAATAGATAGGCCAAGGAAAGAAGTGGATAACTGACTGTTTATTAACAACTAAAACTACAGGGTATTATGATATGGCCAATGTGCCAGGCATAAGTGTCTACTTTATCTTTTTAATCACATGCAGTAGGCTTGTACAAGAAGAAACTGAGGCCCAAGGAGCTAAGAAGCTTGCTTAACTTCACACAATAAGCAAGAGGCAGAAATGGATTAAGCCCAGGCAGTGGGCCCCAAGCTTCTGCTCCAAGCACACTCCACCGCCAGTATGGATGGGCTGTGCTGCCTCTTTCATGTTGTGCTTAGCACGGGCTGTAGAGGCATGAGCCCAGCTGATTTGGGGGTCCATGGGAAGTAGAGAGGCCCACTGCATGTCTTATAAAGAAATAACCCTCTTGAGCAATGTTTTGTAGTTCTCATTGTAAAGGTAAATAAACAAACAAACAAAAAGAAATAACCCTTTTCTCCCCCTTATGGTTTATTTCTGGCTCTTGTATCAGTGTTAGTGTCATTGCATTGTACTGGGATGAATTTCCTTCTCATTCATTATTCAGCAAATATTCATCGCCGTAAGTAGGGCCTCTTCTTATCATTGGGAAATGTGGCCTTTCCTGAATCAATCATTGTAAGAAGAAGCAGGACCTGAGACAGGAAACTGAGAAGGTAGGAGAGAGAATTCCCTGTCTCTCTTAGTCACTCCCAGACTAGAGGTCAAAGAGCATAGGTTTCTAAGTCATGACTCTCGGATGCTAGATGGAACCTACCATTTAAAGACTGTGCAAAAACCAGAGCCACAATCTGAAGAAAGCCAAGCTGTATCATGAGAACCAGATTATCTAGTTACAAATTATTCTCTATGCTTATTTTCTGGTTGCTATCCTGAACACTGAGTGAAGGGTTGTTTAAATACCC
This sequence comes from Tarsius wallacei, assembly GCA_963574415.1. NCBI lineage: Eukaryota > Metazoa > Chordata > Mammalia > Primates > Tarsiidae > Tarsius > Tarsius wallacei. The sequence goes on along the minus strand of CAUYQG010049519.1, from coordinate 4,322 downwards.
TAGCCTGCCCTCTGCTCCGGGCAGGGAGATTTCAAGAAAAGGAATGTGGTTAGGGCCTTAAACAGGAGCAGGGCCCTCTGAGGTCAGCATGAGACCGGAATCTCTGAAAAGAAGAGTTGGGCTGTTTTCTGCTTTTCTCTGTGCAGAGAATCTTCCTCCTCAGCTAGCCTTGCATAATGTCTCTCTTAGGATCCATTTGGCTATGAGGAACAGAACATGTTAAATGTATTATCTGACATGTTAAGGAAATGTATCATCTGACATAACGGGAAGACTGGACTTCTGTGTCATCTGTGTAGCATTGATGGCATCATTTACACAGGTTCTTTCTGAATGAAACACTTTCCACATTCCCACACCTGGACCAGAGGTAGGAGGCTGTGGAATACCTCAAGACGGTAATGGGTAGACGCCTGAATAAAATCAGGATTCATTTGAGAAGTTCTCTTGGCAACCAGCAGAATTTGCTACAGAGAGTCTAGGTGTTATTTTTTCTTTTGAGTTGGAGTCTCACTCCATCACCCAGGCTGGAGTGCGGTGGTACACTCATGGCCACCCTAGTGTCAACCTGCTGGGCTCCGGCGATCCTTCTGCCTCAGTCTTCCAAGTAGCCAGAACTACAGGCACGTGCTACCACAGCCGGCTAATGTTTTGATTTATTGTAGACATGAGGTCTCACCAAGTTGCCTAGGCTGATCTCAAACTCGTGGGCTCAGGCAATCCTCTCATCTCAGCCTCCTAAAGTGCTGGGACCACAGGCTTGAGCCACCGCGCTTGGCCTATTTTTTCAAGTAAAATGGCAATTTCCTTAAAATGGGCCTTTCCTTCTGTGGTTAGCTGCAATTCAGGCATGTTGGCAGGGGCATTGTTGCCAGGTACACACAATGCTTAGACCTTGTGCCCACAGATGACTTGGTGTGGCTTATGGCTAATCTCTGAGTCACTGTCCAAAATATCAAGGGGCTATAGTTTCCATGGGCTGACCTTCTCCTCATAGAGGATATATATATTCCTTAAAATTGAATCTCTGGAGAACTGCTAGGTACCCACGCATGCCATTGTCTTATGCAAACACATCCAGGTGGGGACTGTCTGGTGGCTGTCTTTATAGCCTATGGTTCTAGGAAGCTCCATGTGTGGTCTGGCAGTACTGAGTTGGTCCCTCTATTCCTGAAGTCTGTCCAAATTTGGGGTTAACTCTTTCCTTACACTTTGGTTAATGTGGCTTTGCAAAAATGGAAGAGCATCTCTATCTCCCAGCCCTTATTTCCTTCACTGAACATGCATTTTCTAAATGCCTCCTGAGCAACAGGAACCAAAGAAGGAATATTAACATACTCTTCCATCTTCTTGCTCTAGATATTGTTACTCAACCCATGTGAGGAAGTAAGGAATTGTATTAAAGGCAGGCACTTTAGTGAATCTACACTTTGGGTGGTACTGCTAGGAGCATGTGGGGTGATGGATAGAGAGGTGCATGGAGTATGACCCATACATGCTTCTGTGGGGAAGGGATACTGTGGAGCATAATAAACAACAGGAGTCATTACAGTCAAGGCTATATCAGTCAGTCTGGCAAGTAGTCACGTGTCAATGAACCATACTAATGGGATATGGGGGTTTCCTTCATCAAAATTCCCATAATCGGCCAGGTTCCGTGGCTCAGCCTGTAATACCAGAACTTTGGGAGGCTGAGGTGAGTGGATTGCCTGAGCCCGCGTGTTCAAGACCAGCCTGGGTAACTTGGCAAGACCTCGTTTCTACAATAAATCAAAAATTAACTGGATGTGGTAGTGCGCACCTGTAGTTCCGGCTACTTGGAAGGCTGAGGTGGAAGGATCACCTGAGCCCAGCAAGTCGACACTGGGGTGGCCGTGAGCATGCCACTGCACTCCAGCTTGGGCGAGGGAGTGAGACTCCAACTCAAAAAAAAACTTCCCATATATCACTCCTGATAGGTGATAAGCTGCTAAAACGAAACAGACGAGAAGCCTGGAGGCAAGGAGGGAAATATCAATAGGTGTTGTCAGGGCCATCCTTTGTGACTACTCATCTGGCTTGCTATTGCTTCAGAGAGGCAAACAACACAATTTTTCTTCACTGGTGGTGTCTCAGTGGCTGAGTCAGCGGCAAAGCTGCCAGCACTGTGTAACTACTCCAGCTCAGGATGGTGGAGGTGGACATGTGGCACATTAAGCATACGCTGCATCCTCTGTCTACTGGCTTTGAAAGACAAATAGAATGAGCTTCTGCAGAAACTCAGTGTGTGTGTGTGTGTGTGTGTGTGTGTGTGTGTGTGTGTGTTCCTGTCAGAGGAAATGTGTTAGAGTGTGTGGATCTGAATATGTTTCCATTACAAGCATTTCCACAGAAGCTTAGACAACTCTGCCAGGCTTAGGGCTCTGTCTCCTGGTCACTTGGGAATGGAGGCCACTGATTGTGTCAGGCAGAATTCCAGCCTGAGCAACCACAGAGCCATGCAGCACCTTGAGCTGTCAGGCCAGGAGAGCTATGGATTTATTCATTCTCCTCAAGGGATGAGCTTCCCTGCAACAATCTGGGCAACTGTTTGATGTCTTGGTGTCTTAGCCCATTTGTGTTGCTATAAAAGAAAACCTGAGGCTGGGTAATTTATGAAGAAAGGAGGTTTGTTTGACTCATGGTTTTGCAGGTTATACAAGAAGCATGGTACTGGCATCTGCATCTGGTAAGGGTTTCAAGCTGCTTTCACTCATGGCAGAAGGTGAAGTGGAGCCAGTGTGTGCAGAGATCACATGGTGAGAGGTGAAGCAAGAGAGAGGCTCTTTTTAACAACAAGCTCTTGAGGGAACGAATAGATTGAGATCTCACTCACATTCTTTCCCAGAGATATCATCAATCTATTCATGGGAGTTCTGCCTTCAAGACCCAAACACCTCCCATTAAGCCCACCACAGTATTGGGGATCAAATTTTAACATGAGATTTGGAGGAGTCAAATCACTATAGCATTTCACTCCTGACCTCCCAAATCTGATTGTCCTTCTCATATGTGAAATACAATCATCCCTTCCCAATAGCCCTCAAAAATCTTAACTTGTTCTAGAACCAACTTAAAATTTTCAAGTCCACACTTTCATCTGAGACTTGAGGCAAGTTCCTTATATCTGTGAGCCTGAAAAATAAAAATAATATTTTTTACTTTCAAGATACAATTGTGGAACACATATTAGGTAAGGATTCTTGTTCCAAAAGGGAAAAATCAGACAAAAGAAAGAGGAAACAGACTCCATGCAAGTCCAAAACCTGGCAAGATAGACATTAAATTTTAACTCTGCAAAATAATCTCCTTTGATTCCATGTCCTGCATCCAGTGCACACTGGAATGAGTAGTGGGTTCTCAAGGCCTTGAACAGTCTAGCCCCCTATGACTTTGCTGTGTGCAGTCCACATGATTGCTTTCATGGATTGGAGTTGAATGCCTGAAACTTTTCCAGGATGAGGTTGCTTGCTGTTGATGGCCCTGTTATTCCAATGGCAGCCCTGTTCCCATAATGCTAATAGGTACTACCCTCTAGACTAGGAGCTCTCTGAAGTGGCTCTCTCCCTGATACCTCATGGTAGATTTCTAACTGTGCATTCAGGCTTTTCAATACATTCTCTGAAGTCCTGGTGGAAGCTGCCAAGCCTCTATCCCTCTTACATCCTGAGTGTCTGCAGACATAGCATCACATGGAAGTCACCAAGGCTTATTGCTTGCTCCTTCTGAGTAGCAACCCAAGCAGTATCTGGGGCTCTTTGAACCACAACTGGACTGAAGCAGAAGCAGCTGTGATGTAAAGAGTAGCATCTTGAGATGACACAGGGCAGCAGCACCTTGGGTCTGTCCCCTGAAACCATTCTGTTCTCTTGGGCCTCTAAGTTTGTGATGGAAGGGGATGCCTCAAATATTTCTGAAGTGCCTTTGGGACCTTTCCCCCTTTGTCTTGACTAGTAGCACTTGGATCCCTTTTAGTTATGCCAGTCTCTTTAGCAAGGGTTTGCTTCTCAGCACCCTTGGATTTCTCTCCTAAAAGCACTCCTCTGTCTCTACCACATGATCAAGTTGTGAATTTTCCAAATCTTATGCTCTGCTTCCCTTTTAACTATGAATCCCACCTTTAGATCATTTCTTTGCTGCTGTAACTGATCAAAGCAGCCATATCAGCCGGGCTCGGTGGCTCAGCCTGTAATCCCGCGCCTTTGGGAGGCTGAGGTGAGTGGATTGCCTGAGCCCGCGGGTTCGAGACCCGCCTGGGCAAGCGAGACCTCATCTCTACAATAAAATCAAAAAATCAGCCGGGC
>CAUYQG010049518.1:0-13758 GCA_963574415.1 Tarsius wallacei | reverse complement strand
CATGAGAAAAATTACAGAAAATAAGATTGATTATATATTTTTGAAGAGAAAACATAGCCACATTCACCCAGTAAGTACATATGTGCTACTTGAGAAAGCAAGCTTTGTATAAATAATTGAAAGATACAAGTATGTCACTATGTGATGGTCTAAAACATGGCAAGCAGGCACATATGTTATGTTATTGTTTAGTGGATGCCAGGATGAAACAACTGGGGGAAATTTGACTTATCTAAAACAAAACTATATAATAGTATATAAAAATCTCTGTCTATATATATAAACACAAACAATTTAATAAAAAAGCAAATGCACATATACACACATTGGCAAAAATACTTATTGACAAAAACCACAAAGAAATGTATTCATATATGAATATCCTCACAGTAATCAATTATAAACTTTTAGAGAAAGTATGCGTATGGTGTTTTTTTTTCTTTTGTTTGTTTGTCTTTCTGAGAGCATGACAAACTCAGTAACAAATTTTATATTCCAACATGAAGCAAGGATCACAGAACCTACCCATCTGGGTTTTTCTTTTCCTCTTGTTGACAATTGTCTAAGGTGTGGAGGAAACAATGTGTTCCCAGTTATGCTGCACTCTGAGAAAAGATTTCCCTTTCCCATATATCTATTTATTCTTGAAATAATGAGATTTGATTACTCCTACACCATCATCTAAACTTTTGCAGCCATAAAATTATTTTTTTAAAACTCTATACATAGATTTAACTGAGCATCCTGAGGCTGCAAATCCCACAGGTTGATTACATGCTACAAAAAGAAATTCTAAATTTGCTACCCTTTAATTTAATTTAGAGTACCTCTTTTACCCTGTATTTTGGGACAAGGTGAAAAAAGCGTTCTTCTTTAGATCCTTTTTATATCCCTCAATTGCTTCCTAATTTTTTTTCCCTCCAGAGCAAGTGACCCAACTTTCTATTTTCATGTAAGCTTGATCACATCCTTTTCTATATTGAAAAAGTGGCTCAAAGCTTGCAAAAATGGTAAATATAAAATACATTTTCTTGAATATCTATGCTAAATCCACTCCAAAGACCAGAAATAATTCCATCTGAATGCCCCAAACTTCTCAAGAGAACAACTTTATATAATGCAAATAATTGAGAACACATTGGGACCCAGAGCGATCATTTGGACGTATGGGTTGTCTGTGTTGCATGATGGGATATATATTATTAGTGAAATTATGTTACATAATATTTCAGCACTTATTAGGGACCCAAAATGTTAGGCAGGTTCTTTTCATACAGCAGTGTCTTATTTGCCTAGGCCACTGCCACCAAGGGAAATGCAGTGTTTAATGACAGTGAGCATCATGGCAAGACTGTTTCCAGAAATAATTCATAATATCCTGCTTAGACTTTCTGTAAGACCTTGTTTATTTAACAAAGGCAATGATATATTGATAAATGGTCAAGTATGAAATAAGCATTCTGTAATAATTATCAGAAGAAACATTAAACAGAGCAAGGCTATAAATTAATAAAAAATATCCCAAACACCATAGTAGTCTGTAGGACTTCTTAATTGTTTTTCAATTGTTTTAAAAGGATGTTAGTTCCCTTTTTGAAAATCGCAGTTCATTGCTCCACTCCCAGGCTTCATTCCACTAGTACTTGGTCCTCTGACAGGATCTGGTTTTTCTTCACTTTAAGAGGAGTCTTTTTTGGATTTTTTTTTTTTAAAGTTGAGGTCTCACTCTGTCACCCAGGCTGGATTGCTGTGCCCAATCAAAGATCACTGTAGCCTCGAAGATCTAGACTCAAGTGATCCTTCCTCCCCAGTTTCCTAAGTAGCTGGGACTACAGGCCCACTCAACAATGTCCAGATATTTTTTGTTAATTTTTTTAAATTTCTTGTAGAGACGAAGTCTCACTCTGTTGCCTAGACTATTCTCGAATTCCTGAACCCAAGCGATCTTCCTGCCTCAGCCCTCCAAAGTGCTGAGATTACAAGCATAAGCCATTGAACCCGGCCTGGATTTTACAATAAATACCTACACTAAAATTGTTTTTTTAAATCAAGCGCATAGTTTCTTATATAGTTATAATGCTCTATAACAAAAAAGAGACCTAGACAAAAGACCCTACAGAAGTTATTTTGAAAAATAGAACAAGTACTTATGTCAGATAAGAAACTAGGTTTTCTCGAAGGGTCTACAGAGAACAGTTCTGAGGTCAGTAAGTCGATTCTCAGTAGGAAAAGAAAAGCTATAAAAGCCTTTGCAGGGGCCCCCATTGAGCTATTCCCATTCCCTTTGGTTCCTACCCTTAATCATACTCAGATTCAATAATCCAGGGTAAAAGTGAGTGGGGCAGGAAAGGACTCACTAGACCACAAAAATATAATTTAAGTTAGGTACAAAATCTACCATGGGACCATACCCTATAACCAAAATTAATAGCCTCAAATAAAAGGAAATAAAATGGCACCAGAAATATTTAAAGCTAAGGTTTCAACCCCTAAAAAAAAAAAATCTCTGTCTGGTAGATCTATAATTCAATTCTCTGTTATGTCTTTGGCTTTCATACAGGTCAAGGTGTTTTTGTTTTTGAAAATATAAACCCAACTACTACATTTGATTTTTTTTTTTTACCTCATAGCTACACTTTGTCTACAAAAGATGACACACTTTGGTCATCAATATTTAAACCCAAGGATCTTGTCTTTTCAAATAATGGAAGAATTATAAGGAAAATTGGCATTTGATGTGAGCTCCCAGACTCTAAGTAATGTATCCCTAAGGCATAGTGTTTTTGGAAATATGGATCATAAAACTTAACCTGAATGTGTTCAAGGATTTAAAAGGAAATGTTCGTTGACTGAAGGCAGTCTTTTGGAGGAGCAGCCTTCAGCTGAACTTTACTTTTTTTTTTTTTGGTTTATGTGTTCCCTATCAATGGTATCTGGACGAAGGGCAGGATTTTTGCTAATGCGCTCCTTGGTTCCATTTGCCTCTACCAGATGCTATGAAACTGTCCCCAGTCCCACTGCTGGATGTGCCTTGCTGATTTGTTTCTGTTTATCACAAATGCTTTTTGTTTATCTCAGTATGACCTGCCTGTGATTCTGCAGTATAAACCAAAACATTCTTTACCAAGAGAATACACAATTTTCCTCACAACCCATTGTGAAGATTTTTCCATTTTTAAGAGATGCTTTGTCCATGGTATGGCCACTCACTGATCTGTCATAACATATCCTTATGTAAAAGCTGGTGCAGCGATGGCCATACAACTATCTGTCATTTTAGCACACGGTCTAAGTAGATTGGGGTTCAGCTTTATGTCAGGATGCCTGGAATGTTTCTATTCTAGAGATTCCTGCAGATATCTGCGCACACTCAAGTATTTGATTCTACTGATGTAATAAGCTTTGATCACTTATGCTGAGAGATTTGAAGTGGGAGAACCATCTTGTTTTCTCTTTAGTAATAGTAATTTACAAATGGTTTTCACATACATTATTTCACTCAGTTTTTCTTAGGACATGATCATCATTCTGAGGACGTGGAAACTGTACAGATGAAAGTTACAGGATGTCCCCCAATATAATGACAAATAAACTCCTGAAATTCATGCCTTCCAATAACATGCCTACCAAAAACTGGAAGAGAGGACTTGGGAGGAGGGGAAGAATCACTTAAAGATTCTAGTTATCTGGATTTCCTAGCTTCAAATTGCACTAATAAAGATTTATAAACAACTCCTATATTATCTTGTGATATTTTATTGTTTATAATATGCTTTCCCATATATTATCTTATTTAATCCTCACAAAAGTCAAAGAAGAAAGAAGCAACTCTTTGACTCATGTTGTTGTCTTTAAATGTGTAAATGCTCCAAGATCACCAAGCTATAAAATTCACTGTAGAAAGAACCAAAGATGGCTTACAATATAGTGAATATATTTACAGTGATACTTTTAAGAAAAGCTTATGTTTGCATCTTAAGTTAAAAGATATCTCTTCCAACTAATATATATATAGAGAGAGAAATTCACTACACCTTGCAATTTTATTTCTATAACTTCCAAATAAAGCTGTAGAAGACAGATATGTTCCTTGTGTTGCTAAGGAAAATCCCAGCTCTCTACAATATTCTTTTACTTCAAGAAATGGTCTCAGAGATGTATGTTTTTAAGGAGCACAAAGAAGATTGTAAGTCATTTTCTCCCTACCAATTTTATTGTGGATATTTTTTAACAAGAGTGATGCAAAAAATAGAATTTACCTTTTGACTATTCTTTAGGGCAAAAGAAAAGCAAACAGTGCTGTTATTGATAGGTCCTTAAATTGTAATGAATAAATGTAATGAAAATAAATGTTCCTGCTATTTTTCAGTTGTCACGAAGCTCTTATTCTACGAGATTCACAATAATTCCTTGTGGTTTACAACAAAGACCATTCCATCCTGTTTGAAAATCAGGAAATATCTGTGGAAAATAAGAACACAGCATCCAAGTGCCTGTCACTGGCCAGTAGATTCCCTACTATACATTATTCTTTGGCAGATAGATGCAGAAGCAGACACTTAGAAACGGGACAGGCTGGTTCAGAAAAAGCTTTAAAGTGAACACACACACACACACACACACACACAGAGAAACAATACTATTTCTTTTCTCTCTATAAAGACAAAATTAGATATGGACCAGTCTCTGGTAGAAAGTAGACACTGTTTGCATATATTTCCATCCAGTTATAATAATTTAAAAAAGAAAAGAGTATAAAGTGGAAACCTATTTGAAACATTATTAGTACAAATGGTCCAGCAACTTGGAGAGATAGGGAAAGGTCAATGGATTTAGAATTAAAGAATCTTTTTCCTCTCTGGGTCTCTAGTTTACTTATTCCCATTTATAAAATGAACTTTGAATAGTCAAAGGCTCTTAAACTGCGTCTACAGGTTGCCTACATTAACTGGATTTCCTGGAAATGTATGTAGAATTGTGTGCAAAATTGATTTTGGGCAAATGTGTAATTTTCTAGTGACAGGGTCTTTAACCCTCATCATATTCACAAAGCATCTTATAATCTCAAGTTGGTTAAGAACCATTGCTCTAGAAGATCTCTAGGAACCCTCTAGGAATCATTAATTCTATGATTCTAATACAACAAATAGTTTCAGAGAAACATAACCAATTTCCTCTGGAGAATAAAATGTTATCACTGCTGGTGGGTTGGAACCTGATACTACGTTTGTGTATGTTTTCCTAATTCCTCATTTTTTCCTTTCCTAATGTTTATACCCACCAGTTTGTCTCAATTTTATTTATTCTTTCTCTTTTATAGTTAACAAAAGCAAATATTTTGACATTTGCCTTTTATATCTATATGGAAAATAATAATCTAATTTCTTAGAGATATAGAAATTGTACATTTTAAAGTATGTACATAGAGAAGATATTTGTAGATTACTTTTCTTATTCACAAAGAAACCTTATTGCATATCAACACTGTACCAGGCACTTCTCAGAACATGGAATTAGGGAATTTATCATAATGTAAATTATGCAGAAGATCTGAACACGTGCATGGGGAAAGAATAGTAACTCCATCAGGCAAGAGATTATTGAGACGTCCACCGGAATGAAAATCATAGTACTTCAGATTGAGCCTGATTATAATTTCACAATTCAACTATTATAAATACTCCTAATTTTTCATTTCCTTTAATCATGCAAGCATTTAGCTGCACTCTTTAATTATATACATCCAGTATCTCATTGCCTGTGTTTCTAAGTAGTAAAATTCTTGTGCTAAGTGGAAACTTTATTCACAATTCTGTAAGTGGAATGAGAATTATATATTTTATATATAATTATATATTACACTTTGGTTGAGTAAGCCTTCCTCACAATAACTGAGAAAAGATTAAGTGTGAGTTAAACTAGGATATAATGTTATCTTTCTCAAAAAACTCAGTTGTTTAATTTTTTTCATTTAGTAATACATAGTCATATGGTTCATTCAAAATACAGACAATATATTATTGATCATTAAAAACTTGAAAAAAATCACTATGAATATGGATGTTAATTAGAATAATACAAGTAATTAAATTTTTCACACACATCTGTTTTAGTTTTCTTGATCTCCCATAAGGAATAATTTAAGTTTCCTTTTAATTAAAATATTTTCTTACTTTTTTATATTTCATTTTTTCTATAAAATTCACACACAAATAAAATCCATATATATATGCCATGTAAGGATTTTCAAATCTTTTCTGGGTAAGAAAGATATGACTGCTACAAATACACCCTCTAAATCTCCTTTAAGTTATGCATTTGATGTTTTCCATTGATATTCTTAATATGTTTGGGTGCACCTACCAGTCAGAAAGGCATTCACTGTTTCCAGTGGTGGCAAATAACCTATCAGCAAGCTCAGAAAGCTGCCTTCAGGCTTTGGTGACAGGCTATAAAAAAAGGTATGTCCAGAAAACCTTTCTGGAGAATGGAAGTCTAAAAAGAATTGAGCTAGAAATGAAAGTAGTTGAAAATGACTAATCATAATTTCACTTAAAATATTCATTATATTAACAAATAAATTCCAAAAATGCTACTTATAAAGTCTTTTATTTTTGAGTCGGAGTCTCACTATTGCCCAGGCTGGAGTGCAGTGGCACGCTCATGGCCACTGCAGCCTTGACCTGTTGGGCTCAGGCAATCCTTCAGCCTCAACCTTCCAAGTAGCTGGAACTACAGGCGTGCGCCACCGTGCCTGGTTAATTTTTTGATTTATTATAGAGACGAGGTCTCACCAAGTTGCCCAGGCTGGTTTTGAACCCAGGGCTAAGGCTATCCTCTTGCCTCCACCTCCCAAAGTGCTGGGATTACAGACTTCAGCCACCACGTCCAGTCTATAAAGATTTTTTTTTAACCTATAAAAATTTTGTATTCTTAAAAAATGTGGATAATCCTGAGCTTTGGGAAGGCATAAAAAATGAATCTAAGTAACACTTTTTATAGACTTTCTGAAAAGAAAACACAGGGTTGAACTTTAAGCATTAATCAATGAATTTAGAACAGAGGAAATAGTAGTGCATATATATATATATATACTATATATATATAGTAATGCATATATATATATGATATGCTTCTTATCAATATGTAAGCTTTGAAGATTTAAAAACAATCTGCAACATATATACAAAAGCTGGCACCGAGTTACAGAGGAAGAAAAACATATTTGGCATCCCTAGATTATATATTCACTTGAGTATATATATATATATATATTCATTCTTATGTGCATATGTGTGCAAATATTGTTACTGTTTGCATTACTTTTTCTTTTTTAAGTGTTTGTTAGTATTTATATTAAAGATAGCTTACAAGAGTTTGGTAAGGAAAGAATTCCTTTTTTTTCAAAATGTCCTTCAGAACAATGTATGCATTTAAAGCTTGCATGCATCAAGAATCCTCTTGTTAGGCCCGCTTGGCATAGGCGCAATGACCTGAATAAACCATAAACTGGCAGGTTACTCCTGAAGGCCGGTTCTCATAGCCTGCTGACTTGGCATTTAGCCACTGAAATCAAAGAAGAGAAAAGAGTGATGAATTGTGGTTTGCATATGTACACGACTTCTGAGTCAGGTGTTTCTTAATTACATCTTTTGGGGTAATTATTAGGTCAAATTACATTTGACAAGCAGTTCTAAAATCTTACTAAGTTATCTGGGACCTGCAAAAGAAAATTAGGGAACTTTACTCAACAAAAATGTATGAAAGCTAAAATGCTGAGCTTATTAACATAGCCATTTTTAGGAACTTTTCCTTATTGTAAAACTCTGAGAGTTAGTTGATAGTTCTTTGAATATAATGTTACTTCTCCATTCGTTAGAGCAACTATTCAAAGAGGATCATTAAGTAGAATTAGGGAGAAAATGAAATTGTTATAGGGAGCTTTTAAAAACGGCTTTAGAAATTCTTAGGTAACAAAACATGTCTAAATATGTCACTTCTAAATTTAGCCTTAATATTTCTATACTGGGAGTTGAACAATGTGAAACACAGGATTTAACCCATTTTTAATATTTTATACATAGCACTTATATTACAGAGATTAATTTATAAACTTAACATCACATGAAAGTAATGCCAAGAAAAGTAAAAAATAAGAAAAAATTTTCTTGGCATTTTATATTTTGGTAAAGTAGCCAGAAAAATCCTTAAACTGTTAAAACAGCAGAGTGGCCTTTAAAAGGCATGTATGTCTTTTCTGTATTTATTACAAATTCTTTTTTATGTTCCTAAAATACATTACATTATGTTCCTTATAAGCCATAACATTTTTACAGTTTATAATATAAAAATAATGTTTTGATGACATAGTCCAGTTATAACTACTGGTATAACTTTGGCAACTTTTGCCAACAACACAATGTCACTGCAGTTTGGTCATTTTCAATGTGAGAGGTGATGAATGACCAGGAACTCATTTATCTAAAGCAAACAAGTGGTGCTCTTAGCTATTTTCTGACTGAGTCAGAATTACAAGAGAGCATGTCTGAAACAGTTCAAAACTGTAGTGCAAACATACCATATTAGGAAGTAAAAATAGAATACACAAAATGTGAGATATTTTTAGATGTTACACATGATATACTGTATCATGTAACTAAAATATTAGACCATAAAACCATATTTTAATGCTATCTTTGAAAACATGAAGGTACTTGAAGCTTTCATTACACCTTACTAGGTAGGGCAAAGAATTATAATGACTTATTTTTGAAAAATGATTCATAATAAGTAGATTATACTAAAAAGATGGTAGTTATGGGTACTGAAATTCTAAGATAGCAGACACACTTTTAAAAAAAATTTGAAAATCAAGTACACATTTTCAAAGAGCTCAGTAATGTTTTAAGTTAAAATAACAATGTAAGACATTAATTTCAGCCGGGCTCAGTGACTCAGTCTGTAATCCCAGCGCTTTGGGAGGCTGAGGTGAGTGGATTGCCTGAGCCCGCAGGTTCGAGACCTAGGCCTGGGCAACTTGGCGAGACCTCATCTCGACAATAAATCAGAAATTAGCCGGGCAAGGTAGTGCGCGCCTGTAGTTCCAGCTACTTGGAAGACTGAGGTGGAAGGATCTCCGGAGCCCAGCAGGTTGAGGCTGCAGTGGCTGGGAGCAGCCACTGCAATCTTGTTTGGGTGACGGAGTGGGACTCCAACTCAAAAAAAAAAGACATTAATTTCATTGTTAATATTGGTAATTATCACTAATATACTTAACATGTATTTTTTTACTAGTGGTAGTTGAAATTATAAAGATCATTACATAATAACTCTTGCCTTCAAGAGTTATTTTTTTCTATAAAGAGAGAAAAGTATATACAATATAACACAAAGCAAAATGTATGGCATGTATGAGATATAAACAAAGGCTCAGGGAAAACCAAGGGAAAGTTACTAAACTTTCTTGAAATGGTTGTTTATAATCTGAGTTCACCCAAATACCTACACTGTTTTCATGTATCTTGTAATTTGTTGATAGAAGTATTAATAGGAACTCCTAAAGTCATATTCAACTCTCAAAAATTAACAGAAGCAAATGGGCTCCTCCGTTAGCTCACTCTAAGTGGAAAATAAGAAGGCACATTCCCCAAGAGATGTTTTGTCTAAGCATGACAGATAAATAACCTCATTATGAATAACTACTATGGGCCTAAAAACATGTATTAAAAGGATAGAATGGCTCTTTTAATATACCGTATAGCAAGATAGTTAGGAGCACAGAATCTGCAGAAAGAGGGCTGGCTTCAAATCAAATTACTAACTTAGTGACTTTTAGCATTTTTACCTAAAATTGGTGCCTTAGTTTCTTTACAAAAACGATTAGGGATACTAATTGCATCTACTCCTTGGAATTGTTACAATAATTAAGTTGCTTACTACATAAAAAGTGTTTAAAAGAGTGCTCCTATTATCCGAGCATCCTACACTTTTCATTAATTAATTATTGAGCAACTACTATATCTTAATAGCAATTGATTATGTGGTACTGTCAATGTGTAATGCTCCAAGAAACTGAACAGAAGTGCAGACATTTCTAGGGTAAAAGTAAAATACAATGTTTTCATGTAATTAGTCTGAATAGTATAACGGTGATAAGATGAAATTCTGAACTGATCCACATTTTAGTCCCCTTCACATTGGTTTCCAACTTTCCTCCATGTGTCCAATTAAGAGAATCAAGGTTCTTTCATCAACATCTGTACATCCAACTACTCTTTCTCCTATCATGCTTGTCATTGTTCCTAGCTGTCACTTCTCTTTAGCATAGGTCATGGCCATGTCAACAACTGTCTATCTCTAGATACCAGACTGCTTCCCTAAAAAAAGAGGCAGATTTCTTCTAGGAAAGGCATTATTTTAATGTACTGAAGAATACTAGAGCCAAATATAAACATGGAGAATTGTATCTGGCTTTTTCCTTAGGAACAAGTATCATTCATCAACCTTTTTATGCAAATCTTCCCACTGAATCTCACAACCATCATTCTATTATCTTTACAAAACATAATGGAGAACAGAGAGCATAATGAATTCTGAGAGTGAATAAAGGTGCAGACATCACACTGGGTAAAAAGATGTTGGTCTGCCCATAGCTAGTAGTTGACATACTGATTTAGAAATTATTCGAACAGGGTGACTACCTGCCGTACGTTTATTTACTACCACCATCACAAACCATGCCATGTAATTAATCACACTCAGCACTAGCAGTAAGGGAGTCTGTTCCCCACAACGCAGTGAACAGTTATTTGACTCTCTCTCACTTGGCGTTTCTGCAACCCTATTGTGATTTTGTTTCCAGAAAGACTTCTGTCCCTGCTGTTTGGGGAAATGTATCTATAATGTCTTGATCCAAGAATTTCATATTCAACAGATGGTATTCTTGGCTATGTATTCATTGTGGTTTCTCTGAGCAGAGCTGAGTGCTTAATATTGCTTGTTCTCTGCCAATCATCTCTTAGTCTACAAGTGAATTTTGATCAAATATGTATTATTCCTTGTGCATTCGCTCTTGACCCTTTTTGAATTCTGATCTTTATCTAGCATAAACTGTGAAGAAACCAAATATGCTATATTGTATGGTCCTGTCTTTAGAGAGATGCCAAGACTATATATTTATATGCACAGATAAATATACCTACAGAGACAAGAACATGAACATATACATATAAATATTCCCACAGAGACTGATTCTTTCTGAAAGCGGAATTTTCTATATACTATTTTTCTCTGTACACACCACATAATATACATTTGGCTTCAAATTTTGTAAACTAAAACAAAATACTTAATATGCAGGATAATGTATTTAGGATTAGGCATTTTTTAGCCTGCAAATTCCTGTGAATATAAATAATATACCTGTGTACATATAATGAGATGAAGTAATGGTGCATATGTATACACACACACACACACATACACCATTAAAAAACAGATTTAAAGATACCTGTGGGAGATCATCATCTGAAAAGTCTTTTGAAACACTATAGGTCAAGAATTAGGCTTTTTGCAGCAATTTCCATTTATTAAAACAAATGAAAGTAACTATCCTCTGCTTTCTACACAGGTCTGAACATCAAAAAGATAGAGGGAGAAATTGGTAGAAAGAGTGTAGGCTTTGCAAAAAGAGGAACTCACATCTTACTCATTTTTCTCCCTGACCTAACAAGACTCTACAAGACTGCAATCAAAAGATTTTATTTTTCCAAACAAAGCAAAACCAAGAGTGAACTGTATTAACTGATTCAAAGCTCCCCGTTTCCTGATGCTTTTCTAGCTGGCAAAATCTAATATTTTTCTTTCTCAACTTTGTTACTTTCTGGCATTTTTAAAAGAGTGTCTTCCTGTTAGGCACTAAATCTGTCATCAACAGATTTGACATGGTCATTTGTAGACCAAAGCCTGAGATTTCGTGAAGAGGAAAATAGTTCTTTTTTTAAATGAAAGAACGAAAGAAAATAACATGATATGTAGGATATCACAGTATATTTTTGACTTTATAATCAATTTGAGCAGTTGCTAAGACAAGATGCTAGTTTTACACTTGTTAATCAATTGCCATATTAGGAAAGTTGATGAAAACACCCTACACTTGTATTCAATTACAATTTTAACTCTTCTAGAATAAAGCTCAATAGTCATACTTTTACTTAATTTCACATCGTAGTCTATTATTGCAGGAAAATTAAATTCCTGTCCCTATAAATGAACCTATCATGTATTATCCAACCTTTAAATATTTCCCAGCAATCTGTTCATATGTTTATTATTGGCAATCAAATGCAGACTTCCTTTTTGGTCAGTATTTTATATGCCCATTATATAGTCAGCTCAGGTTCATTCTAGATAGAGTCATGTCAGAAATTGTAATGGTATTTTTCTGACAATTTGCATCAAAGTGTACATCAAATCTTTACATTTAATTCCTAGATAATATATATTTTATGAATATAAAAAATAGGCTAAATAGCAAAAGTATTGACCCAGAACACAGGATAATTAATAAATGGTTACAAATTTTTTACATTTATTGTTACTTAATTTCCACTTACAGCTTTTCAAAAAAAAGTATTTATGACATTAGGTATTTCCAATTTATTATTTCAGCATTATTGAATGGGCTGGGGAGGTATGTGGTACAAGCAAAAAAAATGCTACAAAAATTCCGTCTAGATTACTTAATACATTAAATGTAGTCAAACTTTGGCACGTCGGACTTCTTTGATGAGGTCAAGGTCTTGAAGATTCTGTCCCACCCTGTTCCTTCAATGAGGAATGAGCATATTGAAGACAGGCTGGAGAGCTCTTAGAGATGCTGCATTATCTTGCCCTAATCCTGCTGGAACATTTTCAACATTGTGGGATGTCTCCTTTGAATGTCAAGATTAGGAATGTAATCCTTTAAAATTTGGCTCAGACAAAAACAAAAGTGAACTTAAGTTTTTCACTTTTTATGAATATGCTAAAAAAAAAAAAAAAAAGATGCTCCATATCACCTGATCACCTGTAAGTCTCAAGAAGGAATGATTTTTGAAAACAAAATCATTCAGGTGTCTGTAATAAAGATATAAAGAGCAGAGTTTTAAAAAATCTCTTTCTTAAAATTGGTAATAATCAAGCTATAGTTAATATGTATATTTAGAAAACAATATAATAAGATTAAGAATAATTTCTCAATACCAATAATATATTCTTATTATGTTTTAGCAAAACCAAATTCTGATAATGTCAAGATTTGTCATGATTTTCTTGCTTTTTAAAGACTCTTTCTCATCAGTATTTCCAACTGGCCAGAAACCCAAACTTTTGGCTCAGTTTAACTGCATCTACAATTTAGTACATATCTGAATTATATTAAGTATAGATAGACAAATCTGTGTTTTACCATATTTCACTATATATAATTCAGAATAAAATTCATATTTTACTGTTGGGAAAAAATAAATATGATTTGCAGTCTCATATGCATGTTTAGTATAGTATATGGTTCTCACTTTATGCTAGTCTTAAGGCTGTTACAACCCTAAGACTGAATTTTTGACTATATTGATTTCTTTTTTCTTTTTTTTTTTTTGAGTTGGAGTCTCACTCAGTCGCCCAGACTGGAGTGCAGTGGCCGCTCCCGGCCACCGCAGCCTCGACCTGCTGGGCTCCGGCGATCCTTCCACCTCAGCCTTCCAAGTAGCTGGAACTACA
>CAUYQG010049514.1:54-13289 GCA_963574415.1 Tarsius wallacei | reverse complement strand
ACTCTGTCACCCAGGCTGGAGTGCAGTGGCACGCTCGTGGTCACCCCAGCATCAAACGGCTGGGCTCTGGCGATCCTTTTGCCTCGGCCTTCCAAGTAGCCAGAACTACAGGCACATGCTACCACACCTGGCTAATTTTTGATTTATTGTAGAGTCGAGGTCTCACCAAGCTGCCTGGGCTGCTCTTGAACCCGAGGGCTCAGGCAATCCACTCGCCTCGGCCTCTCAGAGTGCTGGGATTACAGGCTGAGCCACCAAGCCCATCAAGTTAACCTTAATCAATTATAAATTCCTAAGATTGGGGTCAGGTACAGCGGCAGCTTGTGGCTGTAATCCCAGGACTTTGGGGGGCCAAAGTGAAAGGATTGCTTGAGGCCAGACATTCGAGACCAGCCTCGGCAACACAGCAGCCTCAGTCTCTACAAAAATAGAAATAAAAATAGCTGGGCATGGCAGCACATGCCTGTAGATACAGCTACTAGAGAGGCTGAGATGGGATGATGGCTTGAGCCCAGGAGAATGAAACCGGCCTGGGTAACATAGTGAGACCCCATCTCTACCACAAAAAAGAAAGAAAGAAAAATTAGCCAGATGTGGTGGCAAGCACCTGTAGATTGGGAGGCTGAAGTGGAAGGATTGCTTAAGCCCTGGACGGGGCTACACTGCTCTACAACCTGGGAAACAGAAGGAGGCCCCTACACAAGTGAAGGGATCCTCTCGGGACAATAGTTTTCACAAAACTTTTAGGGTCCTCCTTGGTGCCTTAGGGACTGCCAGAATGGGAGGGGAAAGGGAGAAAGGGAGGAAGGTCTGGGGGACGGGAGGAGAGGCAAGGGTGAATATGAGGAAGGGAAGAGGAGGAGAGTGGAGAAGGACAAACAGAAAGTCGGGAGAACAAAAGAAAAGTGGGGAGATAGATTGTGCCACCGTTCTCACCAGAGTCTACACCTGGAAACAAACGAGGTCACATATAAGAATCTATATATGTCTTTTAAAGCTCATAGGGATTTGGTCCTCACCTTGGCTTGCCTTTTCTTACGGGAGGGTTTTCAAGCTAAGCGCCAGTAAACTAGATGTCTTCATGTGGACATTGCGTGTTCCGCAGCACCAAGAGCCACAGGAGCGCGGTGGGCGGAACTCCCGGCCTCCGCCTTGCCTCCCCACCAGCAGTTCCGCTCCTCTAATGACTTTGTATCCGCAGATCCTGGAAGTTTCCAGATAAGACTGGAGAGTGGAGGTAGGGATGAGGAATAATTATTTAATAACAACAAAAAGTTGTAAACCACTAAAGGACCATAACGCGTCAGCTGACACAAGAATCTTTTCCAAAACACTCCCAGAGGTGGACATGACACCTCGGCTTGGAAGTATCTACATATACGCCGGTTCCCTTGTCGGTCAGCCCTGATTGTTAGACAGTCCATCTGTTTAAAGTAGGCACACGTCTTTTTTGCTTGCAGAATGCTTTGGCCCCTTCCTTTGTGTTCCTGACCACCCAGACAGCAGGGACGAGACAGGGGTGGTGGCTGGTTTCCCAGGGAAGACCATGTTCCCAGCTAAGGGCACCAAGTGCTCGTGGGGCCTGTGTGAGCTCAGCGCGGACAGGCGAGCTACTGATGTGGGCTTGGGGCACTCCAGCCGATGCAACCCCTGGGGCCAAGGCAGAGGAAGTCCACTCCACAGAGGGCACTGACCGAGTTGAGTGAAGTCTAGTGTGGAATTCTCGGCAGGGGAAATAGCTCGAGGGAAGGAACACTTGACCAGGAATAAGGGCCCTGTGTTCTGTTGCAAACCCCAGCCTTGGCTGAAGCTACCACCTGAAAGGAGAAAAATAATAAGTCCAGGGCCTGGCCCTGCGAGGAAGGAGGGAGGGAGCCAAGCTCAGGATGGTATCCTGGCCTTTCAGGGCAGTCTAAAGCCCTGCCGGCTTTACATTGGAGAAGGAAATAAAGCCTTGCTTGTTGGCGGTGGGGACCATCTGCATGCACTATACAGAGAGCACTGTTTCCCCAAGTGTGGTAAACATACACTGGTAGTGTGCAAGATGATTTTAGGTGGTACATGGACTAACTTTTTTATAGCTCTTTATTTATTTAATATGTATTAGGGGGGAAATGTGCCTAACATGTACACCCTATGATTTCAAAAATATTATTTCTAAGGATGAGACATTTTTAAATCTGGAGAAAATATTAAGTAAATAACAATACTCAGATATGGCAAAAATCTTAGCAATAGTAGACAACCGGAGCTGAGGATACCACGTCTTAGTAGAGGTAGGGCAAGAGGAGCCAGAAGATAACTAACAGAAGCCATACAGTACAGTTTGAGATCTTTTTCATACACACCTAGCTTGAAGTCCCCCTCTGACAGCCTTATTCCAAGTGTAAGAACAACCTGCTATTTTTGTATCCCTCGTGTCCTGCTCTGCCCCATGACACTCAACACTACAGATTAGCAGCTGGCCTTTCCCTTGGTTGAAGGCACTGTCTCTGCCATGCTCCGGCAGACATGGGAAAATAGGCGCTGGAGAGTCGGTGAAGCTGTCCTCACCAGCCTTTGTTGATTTCTTCTCAGCATTGTTCGCGGGCATATTCAAGGAGGGCAAATTTAAGGAGGTATTTCCGGGAAACAAGTCAAGAGGTTATAATCTTTCTCTGAATGCACAAAGCCACAGTAGAAGGACAGGAAATATGTCACTGCAGCAATTTCACATGGACTTGCACTTATTTGGACTAGATTTGGTGGGAAATGTGTACAAAATCAAACTGTACAGGAGAGTTCCCACTTCTGCCAGGAGTTTGTGATGGGCTTTGTGTAAAAACATTCGGTCCATTTCCCCTTCCATTGCCCTGCAGTACAAAGCATGATTATTAGTTCTGCTTCCTTTTGGGCTCACCTTGAGGATTTCATGAGGGTGAGCCATGAGGTGAAGTAGAAAGGTGGTGAAGGTTATGGGTCTGGTCTCCTGCCTTCTGGCTGGGTTATACCTCAGAACTTTGCATGTCTTTTCTATGTTGGCTGGTCCTTTGAACTGTCTTTGGCAAAAACCTCAAGCAGAGATAGCTGATCTTCAAATACCTCCAAGAATGGAAATATCACAGTGTCCTTTGGTCGCACATTCAAGTGTTTAACAACCTCTGCTCTCTGACATTGTTCCTCCTAATTCTTTCCTCTAGCTTTCCTATACTTATTTAATATGCTTAAATGGTAGTTATTATGTCCCTTGTCAGCCTTCTTTTCAAAATTAGCTAAATCCTTAAAAAAAAAAAAAGAAAGCCTGGAACCAGCTTGTACTCTCCATCTTTTAGGTAGTCTCCAAGTTCTCCATCAGAGATTTCTTTCTGTCCTCTGTAACAGCTGAGATTGTAGCAGGAACACCTTTACTCTTAGCCAGTCACCCCAGTCCCACGTCTAATCAGTGATACACATTTACAAGATGGAAGGTTAGGAAAGGGGCAAAACTAACTGAACAGCAGAGGACCCAATTGCCTGCCCTAATCACTTGACCTAGCTGTCCCACAGGAAACTGGAGCTGTGTAGAATTTTGTTAGTGGCCGATGACCATGGAATAGAGAAGGAAGATGACCTCATAGTCCTGCATGCTTCTTTCCTATTTAGAGCATCCAGTATCATGCTCATTCCTTAATGATAGTAAATTGTGTGCTAGAGATCCATTTCAGCATCTGCCTTCAATTGCCTACCCACACAGTCCCATTCTTGTATCTGGATATAGTCACATTTTGATTATCCCTATATTCCTCATCCACTTTGTGGACTATCCATAGCAATAACAAAATCTCAGGCTCTTCCCACTGCCACCTTCTAGTTTGTTTCTGGAAACTCAAAGGTGCAGGGTCATTTTGACACCAGTCCAAGTAGAGCATAGATGGAAGTTCCATGCAAAAACAAATTATCCACTACACATGGATTCCAAATCCAAGCATGATTGGATTTCACATGGCTGGGGTAACATAGGACATGTGGCATGGGTAATCCAAAATAAAGATAATACAGGGAAAATCATGTGTAGCTTGCTTTGAAATTGCACTGTAGGTCTACCTTTCCCCCCAGTAGTTCTGTCTTCCTAATTATGTGAACTGATATGAAAATTATCTTGCATCCCTGCAATATATACAGAAACTAGGAGAAACTGGATATAGGGAGGAACTAGGCTGAAACTAAGCATTGTCATTGATATGTCACAAAATAGAAAAGCCACCCAGAAACACTTGGAAGTTGATTTTCAAACATATCGAAGTCATTTCTGTGTGTCTTTGGAATATGTCGTATGGCTGTATATGCCATGGATTTGTCCAGGAAGTTCTAAGGGGCATGCCCACTGGTACCTAGTTTGACTTGTGGAGACAGAGCCAAGGAGTTCTCAGGAAATCGATGGTTCCTGTCTCCCTGCTCACCATAGCCTGATGGCTGTATCACAGTGTATCATATGACCTGGGTGAGTCTGAAGGAGGTGGTGCAATTCATCTGAGGAAAATCACATCTGAGACAGGAAGGGGCACGGCAGCCTCTTCAGCCAAGGATTTATGTATCTGTCACAGGAGGGAAGTGTGAGCTGAGAAATGACTCCCAGAAGTGCTAGAATTGGAAGAGGCAGCACTGCTACCTATCACAGTCAATAGTGTATTCATGGAGAATCTATGTTACCTCAGGAGGCCAGAATCCTGGCCCTTCAACCCTTCCTTGAGTCCATTCTCCCTCCCTTTTTCCCCTCTGGCTCAGCACACGCTTAAGAAAACACGGCAGAGCTGGCCAGGTGCACCCTCCTAGTGACCAAGCAGTAGGTGAAGGAAGGATAGAATGGGCTTGCACTGCTCTTTTACTGGCAGTTAGAAGCCAAAGGGATAGGCCTCAGACCCTTGATCCTGCCACCGCAGGCTTGCACTGGTACCATGCCACCATGGCTGGAGCTAGTGGCAACTTAGGTGGATGGGGATCCTCTGGTTCCTGTATCCCACAGAGACCAGTGAGTTCACTCAGTTGGGCTCTATCTAGACTTAATTATTGCTTGTGAATTGATTTTTGCATTTTTGCCTGTCTTGCGTATCCTGGCTATGAATACTCTGCTGAGCCTGGACTAAATCTTTTCTTCTTGTCCCTTCCCCTCTGTGAGGCTGCCAGACCAGCTCCCTTGGCAGCCTCATTAAGCTCCAGTGGTGTGTCTCTGGAGAATCTAAAGTTGGGCAGCAGCACTCCATCTTTGGGACTCTCATCGTCCAAATGGCTTCTAACTTGTCCAGTGCAAAGGGACCCTAGCTGAAAAGTCAAACCCAGCTGTTTTTGAAAGCAGCCACTCACTGGTGGAGATAAGCTAAAAGAAAGTCCAACCTTCTAAGTTCTTTGTGCTTCCTTTCCCTATTCTTTGTCTGCAGGGCAGGGGCTTGGCCAAGGAGGCAAATCCACCCTGCTGTGACAAAGAACTAATGATGGTTCTTATTGCTCTTTTCCTCTGGAAGCCAGGGGTGGGCCATGCCAGGCCTTGAAGCCCAGTAGGGAAAGTGAGTGCCACACAGGCTACAGACCCAGTCCTTCCTCACCCTGCACATGGGCCCTGCATTATGTGGGAAGGGGAAGAGATGAGTATGAATTCTGGGGAAACGAATCAAAGTCTGGAGAGGAGATTGTATCTCCCTTGTTGTAAAACTAGTTGCCAAGTCAGAACCATTTTCAGTTGGGGTAGAGGAAACAGGCCCAACCCTCAGAAAATGGTGAAGTGGCTAAGATTTGTTTTTGACACTCTCTTCTTCCTCATTCTCCCTTCTAGCACAAGTTCCTTGATGCTACCCCAGCTGTTCTGAACTCTCAACTATAGGATGATAGCTCATGTTCCAGAACTTTCCTCATCTCCTGCCTCTTGACCATGGCCTTCAGGCCTTGCTTCATGCTACTGCAAATGTTATACTATGAATCCAGCTAAGGTGTAAACAGATGGTAGTAGCCGAATGTGCTCCCCATCTCAAGCAACAATTTTGTTTATACCTGAACTTTCAAAAGGAGTCAACTGAGAATTGCAGGCTGAGTGGAGGGCTAGTAGAGCCGAGCTTTCTGGGCATGGTCCTTCTTACCTTTATCCTCTCAAATCATACCATGCTGGCAGCCACCCTCTCCATCTATGTAAGGCTATCCCTGGGGATGTGGTTGACTTTAGTAGAGGGAACTGAGAAAATCCTGGCTAGGTGAAGTCCCCAGTTTAGCCTGCAGAACGAGTAGCTGAAATTCTGCCTAGGCCTCTGGTCCCTCCCCTGATCAGCCAGGCAGCCACTTGTGGAAGATTCAGGGAAGAAACTGGAAATCCTCACTCCTGCATACCTGACTCAGTTGACTTTTTAAAATATCTGAGAACTCAATAGTGAGGCAATTACTTGTAATAGCAAAACCATTCTTGCTTGAAGGGAGGAGCTCAAACCACTTACAGAGCATGGGTTACAGCCCTTTAGAAGGGTCTGTTGCAAAGCTATTTTTGGCTCATTTGCTCTTCTTTCCTCCTTGAGTTCTGTTTCCCTCTAGGCCCCTCAAGAGCCTCTCTCTCCACCTCCTTCCCAGTGTCTGTGCTCACACAGCTTACGGAGGGAAGTAACCCCTAGCCAAGTGATTCTCTCATCCAACACATTTTCCGAGATGGTCCCACTGCTCCTTTCTAGAAGAGCAGGGACAAAGACTGTCTGGGCTGACATAACGACCTCTTCCCCTCCGCCCAAGCACGCCGGAATTCCAAATGCTCTCGTTTCCTTCAAGCACAAATGGCTTTTGCTGCTGATCCTCTACTCTGGGTTACCCATTTCCTGCTCAGCCCTGGCACAGCAAACGTGTCTCTGTAGCAGCTACCTCAGGGTAATTTGAGAAGCAGCTCTAGGCCACCACATGTGGAAAAGGAATCAGGGGAAGACACATGTGGAATAAGAATCTCTTAGAGAAAGATGCTGGGCTTTTGTAAACTGCCTTAATAATATAGAAATACCGGCACCGGATGTTTCTAGGATGCCAGTATGATTTACTCTAAGGTGATTTTTAAGTTATTATTATATCCTTCCAGTTTTAGCTACTTTAACAAAAATCCTTGACACTGTTCCATCTGCATCAAGGGAGTCGGCTACCACCCATCCCTTGGCTGTGTGAAAGTCTTGGGCACACATACCCCTATCCAGCTTGGAGCTTCCAACTTGTACCTGCAGTATCTGATCAGTTTCTGCCTAGTCAGTCAGATGTACCCCGTTGCTGAGCCTGTTTGGGTGGGGAGGATGGGAAAATGGGTCCAGTGCTTCAAGAAGGAGCTGTTCTCAGTTTTCCCACTCCCTTCTCAACATCCCAGTGTTCACTCCTTGTTCTGTGTTTCCTGTTTCTGGGCTCCAATTCTGGTCAGACCCAATATCTCTTGCCTGTAATGCTGAGTCTGCAGTTTTGTTCATTGTACTCGCTCTGTCCCCTTGCCTACCACTTCTCGGATTCTGCCTCTCTTCAGTCCCTGGACTGGGGTAGGTCTACCTATCTGGCCACTGAACCTACCTAAAGATGTCTGGTCAATCCCTTTTAGCTTTTTTCTTATCACCATGCCAGGGATGCTTATTCATGGTGGGGCCGCAGGTTGGAAGGTGCTGTTTCAGCATACTCACCCTAGGAAGCAACTCCTTCTCCCACAAAGCTAAGTGAGTAAACAGGAGTATTGCTCATGTTCACTTGGTCCACAGCTTTGTTTTTACCCATTTCTGGATCCACATTTTTATTTTTAGAGCTAGAGTCCCACTGTGTTGCCCAGGCTGAAATGCAGTAGCTATTCACAAGCGCAATCATAACTCACTGTAACCTTGAACTCCTGGGCTCAAGTGATCCTCTCACCTCAGCCTCCTAAATAGTTGGGACTATAGGCACGTGCCAACATGCCCAGCTTGGATCCTCATTTTTAATAGGCCTTCCTGCACCAGTTGCCAAAGCTGCGCCCCATTCTAGGGTAACCTGAAAATGCAGATCTGGGACCCTATACAAAGCTGCTGAGTAGACAAAAGATGTTGCACCCAACTCTGTCTGTCTTCTTGTAGCATTCTCTCAATGCCCCTTCTCTGTGCCCTGTACTCCAGCTCCTCCGATGCCTACACTATGGCTGCCTCCTGAATACCTGGGAGCCCCAGGTGCTAAGCAAGCGCTTCTGCTCTATGTTCCTGATTCCAATGTGTTCCACTGGAGTGATTTCAAGGGCAAATGGAGGACCTAGCCAGTGGGACCCCTTGCCTGTCACCCCAATTTCAACCAGAGTAGCTCTGCTTTCATCTGTTTTATAAATTGGGTTTTCCATGTGAGATTCTGTTTGAAAGACAGTGTCTAGTGTTTTTTTAATCACTACTCTAGGCCTTTTTCTCTCCATATGAGAATTAACCTCTTCCTGTCCTCATCCCTTTGGCTCTGAACTCTGCTAGCAGACAGTGGAGGGTAATGCTGATCAAATAACCCCCTCCTACAGGCTGGCTACAGACTGGTTGGCTGGCTGGCAATGCCAATGCCTTCATGTAGTTAAGACGGTGTGGAGAGTAGGCAAGTTGGCACTCTGCTTCTCACATCATGTGATTGCCTCCCCACCCATCATTAATAATAATCCCTTGCATTTGCATAGCACTTGACAATTTCTAAAGCTTTTTCACAGACTTTATCTTATTTGATCCTCTGGAAAGCCTGTGAAGGCCGCCAGGGCAGGGGCTGTTATTTACATTTTACAAACTTGGGAGACTCTTGAGACCATTTAGTCACTGGCCTCTCTGAAGAGCTTGCTAAAGGGAACTAGTCAGTGTGAGCTAAAGGCTGGCTAAAAGGAACAAGAGTTGGAACAAAGGTTATAAAAGGAATGACAGGGGAGGGAGTTGAGGCACAAGGGAGGAAGAGCCCACAGTGTCCCAGATCCACCAGCCTGGATTGTGAACCATTTCAGAAGCAGTATAGAACTTCGGGAAGGACCAGCTCAAGGAGGCAGCGATTTCTGCTTCTCCATGAGGTGGCTGCTGGGGCTCCTGAGCCGGCCACTGCTCCACCTTATTTTATCCCACTCCACAAACCTGATCTTGTTACACAGCTCTCTTAAGCTCATGGAACAGAATTTCAAGTTCTAGAATTGGAAAGGCATGTAGAAATCACCTAGTACGGTCCCTCATTTTTCAGGAGAACAAACAAAAACCCTGAGACAGAAAAAAAATTGCCCAAGGTCACACAGAGAAGCAGAGGCAGAGCTGAGCTGAAACCCCTGTCTCTGACTTGCAGTCCAGAGAGTTTTCCGCTATTAAAATAGTGCTTCCTCTGTGTGTGTGTGTGTGTGTGTGTGTGTATGCGCGCACGCAAGCGTGCAAGTAGGGGTGTGAAGAAGGCCCATGGGCAGTGCCTGGAATGCCTGTCTGGTGAACTGCTGTGGCCTGGACCTTGTACCCATACGCAGTGGCTGGAAGTTAAAGCCATTTGTAGAGCCTGGAGTATGATAGGGTGTGAGAAAGACAGGGTTCAGGGTTTCTCTCCCAAGGGGATTCACCCATATAAACTGCTCCAGGTAATTAAGATCCCAGAAGAATTGGCAGCTGCTTGCTGAACAAATTAGACTCTGCCTTTATGGGCATGTTCTGTGCTGGAGATCAGAGGGCCCTCCCTGATGTTTGGTTCATTAGTCATTGTTCCCTGTCAGAGCAAGCACTCAGAAAATTGGATGTCTGGCAACAGCCTGTATTTAGAAATTCAATAGCAGGAGCAGCAACGGCAACAGCCGAGTGTCTGGGACAGTGCTCCATGCACAGTAGGTGCTTGAAAGTGCTTGTTAGTTAACTAATGAACTAAGTAAAGAAAGCCTTTAGTGCTCCACACTATTCAGAATGAAACAGTGTCAATAACAGATCTGATTGCTTTTCAGCAGAGCCACAGTTGAACTTTCTAATGGGCAGGCTGGCAGGACTGGGTGAAAACTCACTGGCCGCTAGGTTTTCTGTGTAGACTATGCTGTGGAGATCACTTAGATATCACACTACATTTTGCTTAGATTGGATGGACTCACTGCTCTCTCTAAGCTTGCCCATAACTTCCTTCTAGTCGAATCCAAAAACCTTTTTCCAGTTCTAGGCATCTTTGGCCAGAATAGAGTAAGCCTGGCAGAGGACAAGATAAGGTCCCAGGGCCTGTGAGATGAGGGGGAAGTGAGGACGTGCTGGGTGAGTGGGCTTTCACATCAACTTCTTCTTCACCGTCTTGCCACAGGCCAGGCCTGCCAGGTTCATTTGGAGAGGCACTTTCATATTGTTCTTAAACATCAAGGAAAGGTTTTTGTTTTTGTTTTGTTTTGCTTCTTATACTAAATGTTCTTAGTTTGAAATACCCAGCATTCTTTGCAAAGGTCAGCTAACATAGCAGGACTAAGAGAATCTTAGAAGCTTTTGGCAGTCACTAAAGGTTACCACTGATGTCTTGTCTATAGGCCAAGGGAGTGAACTCTGAGGGATTTCAAATGTCCTTGGTGGACTTTTCCATCATGCTAAGAACCATTAGAAAAAATGCTTATCCAATTCACCTAGCTATCCAGTCACTTCTCCAAATCCAATTCTCCAAGGAAAAAGCACAAAGAATTTATTGAGCACAGACTCCTTTTTTTTTTTTTTTTGCCTTTGTTGGGAAGGAAGATGGTTATGAGTGTGTGTATGTGTAATTCCATACATACGTCAGGACTTGAGTGTGAGGAAGGTGTTTGGGCACTAATGTGGATGTCTGTAAAAAACATCTGTTCATATTGTATGCAGAAAAGGTATGGGAAAATGTATTGGAGTTATATTTATCTGTTGGGACACCTGTGTTTGTGAAGGGACAGCTAGAAAGCTAGCATCTGAGAGGGGTGGTGTTCTTGAGTGTGTGACATGTGTGTAACTCCATCTGAGTCTACTCCTGAATATGGGACTTGAGAGTCAGGGTGAGAAGGTGTAACTGAAAGAGATATATGTACCTGCTTGTGTGTGTGTGCCTGAGTGTATGTGCGTGTGTGTGTGTGTGTGTGTGTGTGTGTGTGTGTGTGTGTCTGGTGAGGTGTATACGTCTGAACTATCCTCACGTCTTAGGCTTGCCTGGGAGACCCATTTTGGCTCTTTTCCCTTTTCTGTACTCCCAGACCTCCTTAAGTTACCTGCCTCTGCTTTCTCCTTCTTAGGGAGATATTTCTACCGTGTCACCCCTTTCTTGGATGCAGAGAGAGGCACCCCTTCTCCAAGGCCACCTGCAGTCTTCTCCAACAAAGTGGAGGTGGCTCCACTGGTGAGAAGGGCAGTGCTCAATGATTGAGAAACAATCTCTGAGCCAATGAAATGTCTGCCTAAAGATTGTTCTTGGATCAATGGGAATCCTGTGGGTCACCCTTGGACAGATTAACATCTCCAAGAAATGTAATATAGATATTCAATCCTAGAATTTTGGTGAATTAATTAAAGCTTTGTTTTTAGTTCTATTGAGAAAGAGAATCATTTATTATCTTTAGTCTGACCCTGTGCCTTCAAGAGAACTCTTATTCTGTGAAAATAAGGGCTGAGGTAGGCAATTCACACATACTTGTGAAATCTAAGCAGATTATCTCACCAGTGGCTATAACTGTAATAAACTAAAGTGACCTAGGTTTAAACAAACAGATGTTTGGAGCTGACAATTGAAGTGCAAACATGACCCTAATTAATGACTTGGTTAATAGTAAGTAGTTCACTCTTTAGGGATATTAGCTAAATTCTCAGTCTTTAACTATAATATAGGTCTCTAAGCTACCTTTGTATTCTTCTTTGTTAGCAATTAAAGATTTCTAGCTACTCAGTCTGTGAAGTCACTTATGAAGCAGGAGAGAAGTACAACCTAGAGACAGTTCTGATTTGAATAATATTTTAGGAAAAGTATTCCTAAATACTCAGGGTCCCCATCCATAAATGTGTTTCCACCTTCAAAAACAGTCCCCTTATATGTTCTGGCAGGTAAACCCATAAAAAAGGAGTATATTAGTACACATTAATGAACAAACATGATACCTAATTTCAAATTATTTCTTATCAGTAACTCACTCTGAATCCAATGTAGTCATGTAGTTAGATTCAGGGAAACTGCCACTTTTGGGAAGGAACCTAGAAAGCAGCCTAAATCCCTGTTGCTGAAGAGATGGATGAAATAGAGTAGAGGATGCTGGGAAATGGAATGTCCAGCTCCTAGGCTTACTGACCGCTTGGTGTGAGGCACCCCACCCTTGTCCCAACTGCTTATTTGTTATTTCATTAAGATGGGACAGGGAGAGGGTGATTAAGTCAACTGACATGCTGGCTTTGGGTGGCCCTCCCTTCAAGAATAGCTCTTTCTTTGCTGCAGCGAATACATCCAGCTGCAGATTTCTGTCATCACTGGATACATTTACAGATGAATTCAGAAATTATACTGACCTCTCCAATTGTTGTTACTGAGTTGAACAAGCACTATTGATACCATACTCTTGCCCACACAACTGTACTGGGTGCCACAAGGGGGGGCAGGGGGGAGAAATAAAACACCAAAGGCCTACTTCCCACCCCTCAGGAGCTTTGGGTCAAGTTGGAGAGATGGGATATACATGGAGATATCACTCAAGAACAATTACAAATGTATACATCCGGCTCACACTTGTGATCCCCAGCAGTTTGGGAGGCAGAAGCAGTAGGATCTCCTGAGACCAGGAGTTCAAGACCAGCCTGGGCAACACAGCAAGACCCCATCTCTATAATTTTTTTTTTACAAATATGGTATATATCGACAGAAGCAAAATAGAACAATCCAAAATGTCCCATAAAATGATGAAAATGATGGGCTCTGGCATTAGGTGGAATTAGGTGACAGTTACAACTGTCTGGAACCTTTAGTGCAGAACTTCATGAGTGGAAAGGCAAAGAGGACCTTGTTCTAACTGTTGCATCTATACCACAGCCTTCAACAAGAACAAGGAGAATAGAGGTGATTAAGATAGGTTCCAAAGCATGTGTGTAAGTATTAAAAGTAGTGGGCATGCCGGGTGCAGTGGCTCACACCTATAATCTCAGCACTTTGGGAGACAGAGGTGAGAGGATTGCCTGAGTCCAGGGGTTCAAGACCAGCCTGGGCAACTTGGTGAGACCTCATCTCTACAATCAAAAAATTAGCTGGGCATGGTGGTGTGTGCCTGTGGTTCTAGCTACTTGGAAGACTGGGGCAGAAGGATCACCTGAGCCCAGGAG
>CAUYQG010049513.1:0-10424 GCA_963574415.1 Tarsius wallacei | reverse complement strand
TTTGGGTTTTTTCTTGGTAGTTCTGGCCAGGTGTCCATCAATCTTGTGTATCCTTTCAAATAACTAGCTTTTTGTTTCTTTGATTTTTCCTGTATTTTTGTCTTCTATGTCCCATGTTTGGGCTTTTATTTTGGTGATCTGGATTTTTCTGCTGAAGTTAGGGTTTTGGTGGTTTTGCCTTTCCAGCTCTCTTAGGTGATTTGTTAGGCTGTCAACTTGTTCTCTTTCTATTTTATTGATGTGTGTTTGTAGAGATATAGATTTCTCTTTCAGTACTGATTTCATGGTATCTCAGAGGTTTTGGTAAGATGTTTTTTCATTTTCATGTGTTTCCAGGAACATTTTAATTTCTGTTTTGATTTCTGTGTTGACCCAGGAGTTGTTCAGCATCATTCTGTCTAGTGTTCATATCTTTGTGGCTTTTGGGGGAATTTTGTTGATGGTGATATTTATTCTTATTCCACTGTGGTCTGAGAAGGTGCATAGTAGTATTTCAATCTTGTGAAATTTATGCTAGATTTATGTCTGAAGATGTGGTTGATCTTGGAGTATGTTCCATGTGCATGTGGTGATGAGTAGAATGCATATTCTCTAGTTGTTGGGTGGAGTGTTCTGTAGGTATCTACTAAGTCCATTTGGTCAAGTGTCACACTGAGATTCTGGATCTCCTTATTGATTTTTTGCCTCAATGATCTATCTAGGGTTGTAAGTAGGGTATTTAAGTCTCCAGCTATGATAGTGTTAGAGTCAATATCTTTTTTTGGTTAATTAGTAGCTGCTTTATAAAAGCTGGTGCTTTTGTTTTGGGGGCCTATATGTTCAGGATTGATATTTCTTGTTGATGGATCCAACCTTTTATCATTATGTAGTGTCCTTCCTTATTGTCTTAAATTTTTGATAGCTTAAAGGTTGTTTTGTCTGATATTAAGATCATGACTCCTGCCTTCTTTTGTGATTAGTTCACCTGGAAATTCATTTTCCATCCTCTAACTTTGAGTCTGTGGGCATCCTTTGTGGTGAGATGAGTTTCCTGGATGCAGTATATTCCTGGGTCAAACTGGGTGCTTTTATCCAGTTTGCTATGCTATGTCTTTTCAGTTGGTGCATTGTTGAAATGTGAGAGTTTGTCCCTGTCATAATGCTCTTATAAGGCTGTTTTGTTTTCATTTAGCTTTTGTTTTTATATATGTGTGTGTTTTCATTTTTGCGGGTATGCTGTGTATCCTGCTGCTTCTCTGTTTGCTTGTGATCTTGTGAAGTATATGGTCTTTTTTGTTTCTTTTTTTTTCTGTGCACAGCACTTTTTAAAGCATCTTCTGTAGAGATGAACTTGAAGTAGCATAATCTCTTAGGAATTGGATATCTGGGAAGGATTTTAATTCTCCTTCACTGATGAAGCTTAGCCTGGCTGGGTAGGACATTCTTGGTTAAAATTGTTTATTTCTGAGAACATTAAAGATTGGGGTCCAGTTCCTTCTGGACTGTAGTGTTTTTGCAGATGGGTCTGCAGCAGTCTGATTGGTCTCCTTCAGTAGGTAGTCTGAAATTTTTCCCTCGCTGCCTTAGGATTTTTTCTTTTATACCTACATTGTATAGGTGAATTGCTATGCATCTAGGGGTTGTTCCTCTCATAAGATGTCTTGCAGTGGTTCTCTGGATCTCTGTGCTTGTATAATCATCTCTGTGGCCAGAAGAGGGAAATTTTCTTGAATGACCCCATGGAATGTTTGTTCCAGGATATTTTCTGTTTCTCTTTCTGTTTCAGGTATTCTGATGAGATGTAGGTTTGGTTTCTTGATAAAATTTCACATCTTTTGGAGAGTTTCTTCTTTCTTTTAAATTTTTTTTTTCAACATTTGTAATAGATTGTGTTAATTCCATATTTTGGTTTTCCAACTCTGAGATTCTTTCTTCTGCTTGGTCAATTCTGCTTTCCATGCTTGTCAGTATGGTTTTTTATTTCTTGGACAGAGTTCTTTATTTCTGTTGTTTCTAAGTATGCTTTTTTTTTTTGAGTTTGTCCAGCTCTGCTGCAATTTCATTTAGTTTTAACCCCTGCATTTCTTGATTTTTATTCATTCTATCTCCATAAGTAGCTTTTGGGTACTGTTGTTCTTGGAGATAGCCATTATTTGTGCCCCAGTAGCTGTTCTTTCTAGCACTGACTCTTTGCTGGGGCTCTGGGGGTAACCAGCAGGTCTTCATTGATTTTCCTTCACTTGTAGCAGTTCTCCTGTCTTCGTCTTTAATGCCATTGCTCAGTGGAAAATGAAGCAGTCACTTCTGATATTTGCTTTGCCTTTGTCATTCCTTGAGCTGGGGCTCTCAGTTTTTTCAATTATGAAGAAGGGCTGGTGGTGAGGCTTTGTGCTGTCTCTTTACAATTTTGAGCACGGACTAGGGGATGAGGGGGCTACAAGGATTCAGAACCTATTGGCAGGCCATCATGTTTGCTATCTGGGGAATCGGCAAGCCGGGGCCCACTTTCCATCTCTGCACAATATGACCTTATAGTGGGTATGCTTGCATAGCCTCTGAGTCCAAGATAGGGTATAGGAGGGAAGAGAGAGAAAGGAAAAAGAGGGGAAAAAAGGATAGGAGAAAGGAAAGAAGAAAGAAAACACACAAACACATACATACACACACAGAAAGAACAAAGAAAGAGAAACAGAAGAAGGAAAGAAAAGACAAAACCAACCAACAAAGCAAACAAACGAGATAATCAAACAAAAGAACAAACCAATATCTTTCTCAGTCTCCTCAGTCAGTTCTCCTGCCTGCGTCTATCACCCACAGCTGGTTCAGAGAAGAGGGTGGATTGTCTGGGGTCCACATCTGCTGTTACCCACCAGGGCTTGTGCACTGGGGGCAATGTTCTCTGAGGTCATAAAGAACAACCCCAGTGCAATACAGAGATCAGCGCCTGGTCTGGAGATGCAGTTCTGTTGTTCCTCAGAGTCTGTCCTGGAACACTTCTCTGTGGCCCTGACTGCCAGTGTTCAGCTCGCTCCAGATTTCCCCTGGAAAAGCTCCCAAGTTGTCTTCTGCTGGGTCTCCCGCTCTGATTGCATGTGTCTGTGTGTTTGGTCCAGAGTGGGGGTGGGGCATCCATCTCTCTGGTATGGCGCACTTGGAGTATCTTTTCTGGGCAAATGGTGGTCGATTTCAGAAGGGTGCGGAGATCACCCCTTGGCCTCAGGATGCAGGCTGCTCAGAATGCAGGCAACTCAGAAGTGGGCAAGATAAAGCAGGTCTCTGCCCGGTCCTGGGACAGAGAATTGGTGTAGGTCCATGGTTTTTTCCTCTGGCGGGGCTCAGTTTGTTTTCCTTCGGGCTTTTTCTCCATGGTCCCTGCTGCCCATGCCTGGCCTGTTACCACAGGTGGTGGTGTGGGCCAGGGGCCAGCTGATCTCTTTTGCCTTTTCCTGAGAGGTGCCCCAGGGATGGTGGATTCTTCCGCATGCAGCGGGTGCTGAATTCAGAGCAGTGGCAAATTATAGCCACTTTTGCAAGGGCTTGATCCTGTGTCTCCCCTCAGTTGGACATTCGCTCAGCCCCTTGCACACACAAACAGGTGCAGATTAGTTTTTTTTGTGCGCTCACCCATGCAGAGACTCTAAAACTGTGACCACTCTGACCGGATCCGAGGCCATCTCAGCCTTTTCCGCATTTTTTTTTTCTTAGCCATTTTTCACTGTTTATTGACCACAAATATTCTGGTCAATTAAACAAAGTAAAAACATTTAACACTTGGCTGCTAATTCATTTAGTCCTTATTCTGTACATGTGACACAGGGATTTTTTGCACCTAAGTAAAGACTTTAAAAATTAAAAAATATATATATATATATTCTGTTGAGATGGAGAGTCTCAGTATGGCCTTGAACTTCTGGCCTCAAGCTCTCCTCTTGCCTTGGTGTCCCCAAATGCCACTCTGCTGAGCCAAGTAAAGACTTTTATATTTACCTTTATCATGTTTTCAGTGTAAAATTTGGTCATAGGTTCTGTTTGTTAAGGTGGGTCTAGGTAGCAGCGGGAAACTGTTGGGGGGGGTGGGATTGGCAGTTGAGGGAAATTACTAGGGAAGGGAGGAGCATACCTCAACAACAAGGGCACCTGCATCATCAACGTTTGTATACCTCACCCTGAATTGTACCCCACATCTTTTTTTTCCTCTTTTAATTTTTATTTAAAATTATGGGATACAATTCAGGTCTAGGTATACAAATATTCACCGTGCAGGTACCCTTATTGATGAGGTGTGCCCCCCGTTCCCCAGGCAGATATCGACTACTGTCAATCCCACTTCCCCAACCCCCCACCCCCCCTTACCCCACATCTTTATAATAAAAAAAGAAATAAAAAAATAAAATGGGGCTAGAAGATCCTACTTCAGTGATATTACACATGAGCCTTCCTAGCTCAATTTTCCCTCCAGGATGGAAGGTAGCCAGAACTTTCTCATCTACTGTCTTCTGAGTCTCACAACTTTCTTTAATCTTGATACCCCTTTCCGTCCATTTTCTCCTTGCTCCTATCTCTTCAAAAGTGGAAGACACCATAGCCGGAGTCACCCAAAAAAGGTAAAGAAAAAGGGGATAGACCCGGAGGGTACTGTTGGACTTGCAACTTCATTGATGATTTTCCGCTTGGGAGTCTCTCATGACATCTGAAACTGGATTTTTTTCTGGAAGAACAAATTCAGGGACTAATAAGAAAACTGGATCATATTTGGGGCCGTTACCTTATTATGATATATTAGGCAAGTCATTGAAAAAGCATAGTTTGGTGTAAAAGATAAAGGAATCAACAATTAGTAATATTTCATCCGTACACACTTAGTGAGTTTCATAGAAAGAGGAAAGGATAGATTGAGTTAAATTTTAAGAATTCTGTATGCCACTGATACGGGATATGTGTGTGCTTGTAAGAACACAGAGAACTTTTTTTTCATTTTTTAGGTCTTGTTTCTAGGACATTATGTAATTCTTCGCTACTATTCCTTTGAGTCTAATTTTTTGATAATGAAGTGTTTGGATAGACCAGACGTGTTTATACCAAACGTGCTATTTACTATAATTTTAGAATAATGCATGCTTAGTAAACACCAAAGGAATTTTATTTCCTTCAAAATTATTTCAAATACAAAATACATAAAGGACAAAAATAAGATGACAAGCACTCGTGTACCACTATCCAAACCTTACAAATGACATTCTTGCTATATTTGCCTCAGATTTTGGACACGCAAAATAAAACATTCCACAGATGTAGACAAAGTTGCCGTTGGGTCCCGTTCAGATTCACCCTCCTGCTGTCCAGAGGTAACAACATGTGATTCAGGCAGTTTTTGTTTACTTATCTTGACTGCTGTGTAGTCATTCAATTATGAATATTCCATAATTTAAACATTTCTTTATTGGTTACTAGTTAGATGATTTTGAAAGCAATTTGATGCTAATATAATGCTGCTGGGCACATTTTGTATGTTTTTTTTAGGTCACATGTGCTCAAGTTTCTATCATATATATATGTGAACTTTCTGGGTGATGAGGTAAAACATCTTCAAGTTTATTGACAAATTGCTTTTCAAAGTAGTCGTAACAATTTATATCTCACTAGCATTTATTTCAACAGCATATTCCATATCTTTGTACTCGCTGGTATTGCCAGACTAAAATTTTGTCAATCTTATGGGCATGAAGTGGTAGGCTATATTTATTTTGTCTTTCTACTTTTTAAATAACAGTTTAATTGAGATATAATTCAATATCACCCTTTAAAAAAGTGTATAATTTAGTGATTTTAGTTATTTTCTCCTTTTTTTTTAAACCAAACATCCCACAGTGCATATATTTTCTCTTTTTTTTTGAGTTGGAGTCTCACTCTCTTGCCCTGACTGGAGCTCAGTGGCCGCTCCCGGCCACCGCAGTCTCGACCTGCTGGGCTCTGGCGATCCTTCGGCCTCAGCCTTCCAAGTAACTGGAACTACAGGCGCGAGCTACCACACCCGGCTAATTTTTTTTGATTTATCGTAGAGATGAAGTCTCGCCAAGTTGCCCAGGCGGGTCTCGAACCCTCAGGCTCAGGCAATCCACTCACCTCAGCCTCCCAAGGCGTGGGATTACAGGCTGAGCCACTGAGCCCGGCTATTTTCTCTTTTTTAATGTGTCTTTTTCATATAAAACTTTCAGGGATCAATACAGTTAAATTAATTGATTTTTTTCCCTTTATGATTTAAGATTTCCTTTCTCATTATGTTTCAAAAAAGTTATTCTTGTGCATTTGCTTCTGACCTTTTTAGAAGTTTGTTTTTCACATTTAAACTTTTAATTACTCTAAAATAGGTTTTTATCTATGGTGTGAATATAAGAACTTTTATTCATCTTTCTTTATGAATAACCATATACTCCAAAACATTTATTAAATGGTTTATTCTTTCCCACTGACTAATAATGTTAACTCAGTGATATACCAGGTCTCCATATTTACTTTCTAATAGGTTTCAACTATCTTTTTTATCTTAAAAAATCACAATGTCTTAATTATTACACTTGAGAGTAACACTTGTTGGAATAAGGGCATCTATCCTTTTCATGAAAAGTGTGTGATTTCTTGGCCCTTTGTTCTTCCAAATTAAATTTACCTCTGGCTTGTCAAGTTCACAGAATCTTAGTGAAATCTGAAATGGAATTTTATTGAATTTGAAAATTAATTTGTAAGTCATTGATATGTCCATTATTTTGAATATTTCCAGCCATGAACCTATCGTCTACTTAACTGGCAGCTTCTTAATTTTTGCCCCCACTTCCAACTCAGAGCCAAATATGCTCCCAAACCAATCACAGTATGTCCCAGTCTAGTTACCCCTGTGTCAACTACTTCCAGCCAGAATATACCCAAACCTCCCCTTTTTTCTAAAACACATCATCAGACAGACACATTGGGGTGAATCTGTATCGCGTTAGCTTAGCTGAGCTGGCATGACGCTTCCTGGAATTCCTCTCCCTGCAGAATTTCCCGCATAGTGTGATCCATGGATGTGCAATACCTAAAAGCGAGAAGAGAAACAACAGCATGCTATTTGCGTGCTCAGGAGGTGGGTGCGGGGTGCTGGGAGCTGTTCTGCTTGTGCTTGTGTTTGCTGCTTTGCCGGCATCCCTCGTTGTCTGGGCAGCAGCCGGGCCCACAGTTACTCCAGCTCTGTGATGGGGGAGCATTTACCTTTATGGGGGCAGAGTGCCAGCTTCACCTGCAGGTCGCCTTCCTTGCTGAGAGGCTGATGTGGGTTTCAGCCTGTCCATGTAGGTTCCGTCTTGTCCTCACAGGCCGCAGTATTTCCCTGCTCTTTCCTACTCATGTTCATGTTCTTGGATGCTAGTCCCGCTCCTGCAAGGCTCAGCACCAGAAACAAAAGCTTACATCCACAGTTTAGGTAACTCCCATAGTTCTGTCACATCAAATCGCTGTTATAAACCCCTCATTATATACTTAACACCCATAGCTCTGCTTCTCTGATTAAACTATTGCTGCCCTAATCACAAGAGCAAAAACATGGAGCCAAACCTGCTGCCCATGGAAAGTAGACTGGATGAAGAAAATACGGTACCTACGTACGATGGAATATCATGCAGCCATAAAGAAGGACAAAATCATGGGCCTCTCAGCAAATTGGATGGAATTGGAGACAATTATATTGGCGATCTATCACAGAACCAAAGAACCAAACACCACATGTTCTCACTCATAAGTGAGACCTGAACATTAATCACAAAAGCACAAGGCAGGGAATGGCAGTCATGCGACACTGTCAGGGAAGGGAGTGGGGACATATAAGAACACAAATGTTACCTGGTCTTACACCAGGGGAAGTGAGGACAAGTTGGAGATCCAAACTTCACCTGCGAATACATTACTTATGTGCCTAATCCTGACTTGTAACCCACATCTCTATAAGAAAATAAAGTAAAAAAACCAAAGAAACCTCTAACAACACATCGGGTGTGGCAGCATTTTAGCCTTCAGTCATTTGTAGTGACGCTTCTTGAAAAGAGCATTGTGTGTGTGTGTGTGTGTGTGTGTGTGTGTGTGTGCTTGCGTGTGTGTGTATGTTTATCATATTCCAGTAGGAATTAAAACATATATATATATATATATCTGTATGTTCACATGTTAAACAAATTTTGCTCGGGTCCACTAAACAATCTCTGGTCCTAGTGTGAGGATTAATAAATGGACCTTTTGAGTTATTCCTTCTTTCCCCTTATTGTCCTTTTTTCACTTTTTTCCAGATTGCCCCTCCCCTATCTTTGCCTGTGGTCAATATTTTAATTAATTGGTCAAAATGTTCTTTGAGTGCCTACTGTGTCAGTACTGTATCAGGCATAGTGCTGGGAGCTATGTATAGGATGGGGAATAAAACGGAGGTAGTTTAATGCTGGTCCTCTTGGAGACAGGTGTGAAACAAACAACACATGGATACATAATTACAGTTTTCACAAGAATGATGGTAGAAACCTTACTTGTGAGCATACTGAAGGTATATTCTTGACCCTCAGGGTTCCCTGTTGCGATAGACAGAATGTTTATGTTCCTCCCAAGTTCATACACTGAAACCGAGTTACCAGTGTGATGGTATTGGGAGATGGGGCATTTAGGAGGTGGTTAGGTCATGACGGTGGAGACCTCATAAATGTGATTAGCGAGACCCCAGAGAGCCCCTTTGCCCCTTCTGCTATGTGAAGACAGAGCGAGAAGCTGCTGCCTGGGAACTGGGAAGCAGGCTCTCGCCAGACGCTGAATCTGCCTTGATTTTAAACTGTCCAACCTCCAGAAGTGTGAGAAATAAATTT
Organism: Tarsius wallacei; assembly: GCA_963574415.1. Taxonomy (NCBI): domain Eukaryota; kingdom Metazoa; phylum Chordata; class Mammalia; order Primates; family Tarsiidae; genus Tarsius; species Tarsius wallacei. The sequence goes on along the minus strand of CAUYQG010049513.1, from coordinate 1,572 downwards.
CTGTTGTTTCTAAACCACGCAGTCCATGATATTCTGTATAGCAGCCTGATTAGCCTGAGATGCCTGGTCTTAAAGAATCTGGGAGAAAGAAGCATTCGTAAGAATGGCTCCCAAGAAAGGTAACTGCACATCCAGATGTTTTAGTATTTAGGCCCCTACAAGACTGTAGTTTACATAGACCAAGCAAAACCCTGGAACCGCACACGCCCCAGCACACTTGGTCCTGGGAATTTTTAGTCAAACTAAACCACGTGAATCATATATTTATTTTTGTTAACTCATTCAGAAAATGTCTTCAGAGTTTTTCTCTGTTACTACCAGGTAATCATGTGGGCAGTGTATTATTATGTATTTCTCGTAGTGCTAATTTATAGGTCTTGATTTGTGTGATGCTAGATAGCCAGCTTTAATTAGAAATAGTAAGAGATAAAGTAGGTCTTTATGTTTGACTTGTTAGATGTCCTTGGTCACCCTCACAAGATCTGTGACAAGCAGCAACTCCCACCTCCTTGCATTAGTGATCATGACAGATTCATTTCCAATCCTGAGGCTGTTGATTTTTCCATTTTACCCAAATCTCTCAGGCTGTATTTCTTGTGTTTCGCAAATAATTTTAATCAGAATATTTTGTTTAAAAAAATGGGGCCATTCAAAAAGAAAGAAAAAAACAGTGCTCTAAACACAGCAATTATTTTAATATCTTTAATTTTTCTCACGAGTACATATTTCTTATGTAAATTAAATAATAATTCACACACTAGCTGAGGAACATATAGGAACAAATTTCTATTGCTGTTCAGTAGATGGCACCAAACACCACGTTTAAATGAGTATTTAAACTTTATTGTTTAAAAAACTACTGAATGCTGGGCTCGGTGGCTCAGCCTGTAGTCCCGCGCCTTTGGGAGGCTGAGGTGAGTGGAATTGCCTGAGCCCGTGGGTTCGAGACCCGCCTGGGCAAGCAAGACCTCATCTCTACAATAAATCAAAAAATTAGCCGGGCGTGGTAGCGTGCGCCTGTAGTTCCAGCTACTTGGAAGGCTGAGGCAGAAGGATCACCGAAGCCCAGCAGGTCGAGGCTGCAGTGGCCGGGAGCAGCCACTGCACTCCAGTCTGGGTGACAGAGTGAGACTCCAACTCAAAAAAACAAAAACAAAAACAAAAAAACTCACCAACAGTGTACAGGATTTCATTTTTTTTTTTACACGCTTTGTCAACACTTACCTCTCTTCTGGTTGATATTAGCCATCCTAACAAAAGTGAAATGATGTCTCATCAATGTGTTTATTTGCAATTGCCTGGTGATTGGTTATGGTGAGCACCATTTTAAAAATAGATACCTGTTGGCAATGGTCTTTATTGGAAAATTGACTATTAATTTTCAGTCAAGTGATTATCATTTAATTGTTTGGTCTTTGATTTGTACGAGTTCTGTGTATATATTGGATTTAAACTCTTATCAGATGCATGATTTGCAAATATTTTCTCTTATCCTTAAGCCTTCTTAGTGTTGTCTTTACTGTGCAGAGGTTTTTTATGTTGATGCAGTCCAACTTATTTCTGCTTGCTTTT